>JASDQU010186476.1:0-10664 GCA_032191745.1 Picea mariana | reverse complement strand
TATGGAAGAACAACAAGATAAGAATGGATATCATTAGATAATACACATGAAAGGATGAAATACAAATCATGTGGAAGCTATTGCAAGATAAGCCGAATCAATCATGAAGAGACTTAGAAGAAGCAAAGACAGAAAGAAGTCAGCAATCGAGAGGAAATTGGAAAAAGACTTATGAAGTTTTGTAGAAGACACAAGACGGAAGCGTGGACTCTGTTAGACAAGACAGCCAATTATATATTGCAGAAGACAATAAGGATGCAGATGGAAGCGTGGACTCTGTTAGACAAAGGGAGCCGATTATATGCACTCATACGTGAAGCAAGGATTAGGAGGGAGCTAATCCTATGATCCATTGTAGATGATGAAGTATATATCCATGATAGCAGCCATAAAAGACAATAAGTATTCTTCAATGAGAAGCCTTAAAGTATCCCTGGTTGTCCATCCACATCCATGATCCTATGATGGAATCTTTAGGGCATGGAATCTATAAGAAACTCCATGGACCCGAGAACTAAAGAAACACATGAAGATTCCAAGAAAGAAAGAGAAGCCAAAACAACCAGTCATTGTATCAAGAATCACAAGATTGTCAGCCTGATATAAACTCAATAAAAACAATCAAGCAGAGGAACTGAAAGTCGTGATCAAGAACAGTGTATGGAAGAAAGCATTGCGAGATCCAAAACTAGAGGTTCTCCCAGATGGAGGGAGAAGACTATGATGATTATTTATTCCAGTAAACCAGACTTATCTCTACATGAGTCATTATATCATCCGCAACATCCATAAGTTGGAGTTCTACATCAAATGAATACAAAGAATATTCTCCAGAGAAATTGAATAAAGAGCGTATAAAGAAGCAATCTCAAGACTTTGAGGCATACCAGAAAGAGACCCTTGTATGCAGCTAGAAGAAGATAACTTGGTGGAGAACCTCCAGTGCACAGCAGAAGCGTGGTGAAAATTTCCTATAACATCAAGATAATTACTTAGTAGATCAGATCTCATGATGATAGAAGAAGTGCCACATGGATATGTTCCAGTTTTCCAACAATGATATACTCTATTGTTCAGAGCTACATGAAGCCTTCACAGAAAATCGGTGTTCCAGACTAAAGTACATTTGAAATCAAGCATTACATTATCCGTGATGAAGTCTAGAAAGGAGAAAGTGGTTCTCCAATACATATCTCCACAGATGAGCAGATGAGCAGACATTTTGGTAATGAAAGAGTTTACGTACTCAAGCTGGAGCTCGTGGAGACGACTTCCTTATTGAAAAAGGAAGAGATGACTCCCAGGTTGGGAGGGAGCACTAAAATATTATTGAAGACATTAATTGAAAATAGTCCAGCTTGGACGGATTATTTCCTGTTCAGAAAGTGGATTGAGATTTCTAACGGACAGCGATTTCCCATTGTGGTTAACATGGGAAATGGTCCAGATTGTTGATCTATCATAGACAGCGACTTCCCATTGTGGTTAACATGGGGAGTGGTCTAGGGCAGTCTCTCTTCTTGAGGGTTACTCAAGAAGACTGGCCCGCCTCGCCGGACAGCGATTTCTCATTGTGGTTAACATGAGGAATGGTCTGTTTTAGAGGTTGATACAGGACAGTCTTTTCCTCTTGTGGTTAACAGAGGAACTGGTCCGGATAGTCATTCCTTAGGGTGTATTCATTCTCTCCAGGTTGCACTTTGTTTAGTGCCGGATGAATGGCCTAGGGTGGGGAATGGTCCAGGCTCAACAATCAGGGACAGGCATTCCTTAGGGCAGATTCATTCTCTCCAGGTTACACTTTGTTTAGTGTCGGAGGAATGGCCCAGGGTGAGGAATGGTCCAGGCTCAGAAATCAAAACAATCATTCTTCCTTGTTTGAGAAGAATAAGGCAGATAACCCATCGTTGATGTCCTACTCTGGGGGCATATATTCTTTCAGATCTCACAGATGTGAGTAAAAGATTGGCCCAGATGATTCAGTTTATATCATAACATTGTTTCTGTGCAGGTTGATATCAGATGATTGTTATGAAGACTGTATGACAGTAGATGTATACTACTGTGGTGGATGTGTTCCACTGTTCGTGACTATACGTTACTGATCAAGTACTTGTTTGCTACTTGGTGTGGTAGTGTACCACTGGATTGTAGTTATGTACTACTATGGATAGACACAATTGTGCTCTATGTTGTTCCGATTGCCTTGAAGACTATCAAGCAGTTTATTGGAAATAATTATCAGCCAGATGAATGATGAACAGAGATTTTCCAGACAAAAAATGGTTCAGAACATTTACTCTTCTAGATTAGAAGAATGGCTCTTGTATCACTCTGTGGAGTGAGCATCATGTCTGATTACTCAGATAGAGTATGGTTTCGAGATATGATGCAGTTGATGATGATGATGGTGCTCATGATCAAGTCTATATAACTATGTTGATGCTACCGGGTGAATGGTATGTTTTGTGCTCAAAGACCATTACCTGTAATACCTCCCTAGCTAGGAGGGAGTGTTGATATTATGGTAGCTGCGGGAGGTATTTACCTCCACGTGTAAACTTGACAAGGATAGAATACTCCAAGAAGCAAGAAGAAACCCTAATGAGTTGGCTAATAACCCTAGAAGACTTGTCGGCTCAAGAAGATAATTTATATTAGGTTGTTAGCCTCCAAGAGAAGAAGTCGGCCAGAAATAATATTATATACTGAACAGACAGATAACCAGAATGAGAAGTCGGCCCTGGCAGTTAACCAGAATTAGTATAAATACAGGAGCCCAGTTTTCATTCTGGCAGGCAGTCTCAGAATTGCAGTGCCCAGTCTTGTGCGCACTGCAGTTGCCCAATTTCTGCGCAGGTTTGGAGGAGAGTTGTCGTTGCAGCTGCTGCAATTAGCAGTTACGCTTGGACTATCTCTTGGCTAGGGTTTGGACTATCTGATCAACTCTTTGTGATGCGCTATCCTTGGGGAAAGGTGCGCTACCCTTTATTTGGCTATCTAGCCTAGGGTTTGCTTCCGGAGTGATTCTCTGTCAAGGTTAAGGTGCTCGGAGGGTGGCTTCGGCCTATGGTTGGGTGACAAGGGTATTGTCAATGGTAAAACGAGCACACATCTTTCATATTCTAACAAAGCCATCGTCTGCTCCCACCATACTTACCAGTTTCCATCTTCCTCCCGCTCATCCATCCCATTACACTGGTTCGGGCATTGGGTTGGCCAAATATTTAAGGGTTGCACCTTACCTTGTGGGAAGAAGGGGCTAAAGGCCCAAAGGGTAAAAGCAGCTAGCAAAAGATAAAAGCCTAAAAATAAAACCTCGAGATGCTTCGCCCAGGGATCCCCGAGAAAGCAGAAAAAGGCTTCTCAGCAAGAGAGGGACCCATAAAAAATAAATAAAACAAGACCTAGTCAGAGGATAGGGGGTCTCATCACGAGCCAGCCTATTAGGTCCATGGGCATTTGGCGGTATGACACTATAGCAGCTGGTTACCACGCCAGGGTAGTGCCTCTTGGTGGCATAGCCAAGAGAAAGGGGGTCTCATCATGAGCCAGCCTTCTCATTTCCGTGAAAGTGCTTATGGGTAACATTGCCACCACTGGTCACCACGCCAGGGCAGTGTCCCCTGATTAGCTTCTTGAAAGAAAAAGCAATGAAGAATAAAGATAAAAGGCATGAATGCGCTTGGAAACATTTGCATCCAGGACAGGTACAGCTCACCCTCTATAGAGGCACCCACAAGTAAGCCATGCATTTCCCTACTATCACTGCACCCCTTGTCCAGACATCCCTTATCCACCTCATCCACTAACATGACTTGGATTTGATTTCTCTCGGAAACATCCCACATCCAGTGAGCATTAGCCCAATAGGACGCCCTGTCACTTCCTCCAAACTTGGCTTGCAGATTTGTATAATGTCTTTAAGCACTTGACTGAGTAAAAGGGGTTTTACGCACATGTTTAATAAAATTGATGATAAGATGTGATAGACATTGTTATGATCCCTATGACTTATGAGCCCGTGGAGGCCGTATCTGTTGATGTGCAGGACCATACCCGACGGACAGGTACCATTATGGACAGGTACACATGGGGAGATGATTAGTTCGAACCTCCATGGGGCTGAAATCCCATCAGATGGATGTTGAGACCCCAACAGGGGGCAGAGACAGGTCAGAGGGTTTGCATCAGGGAAGAGGAGGACGTTCCACCAGAGGCAGCTTAGCAAACCTGTACCCAAGCGGGTTGTGCCTTTTCCACCAGGACGTTGGCCTTGGAAGGCCCACGACGTCACCCAGGACACTCATGATGTCATCCAATGCTTGTGGAGGTTTTGGGAGGCAGTTGTGGCAGTTGTGGCACGTGTGGCAGCTTCCGAAGGCCCAAGGGGGCCTAACGTTTTGCTCCAGGAGGCCAACATTGCCCTAAAAAGGGCTAACGTCACCCTAAAAGGGCATGACATCCTCATTTTTGCTTGATTTAGGGTTTGATTTTAATATTTAATGTAAAACAGTATTATTATGTATTTTTGGCCATGTCGGCCTTTTGTGACCTAAATTTTAATTAAGGTCATTGCTACTGTATAAATAAGAGAGCTAAAACTCTCTTTTATTCATCATCTTTCACTCACACTTGTGTGCGGTCTGAAATTTGCACCCTCTTTTAGGGTTTTTGGCTGAAATTACTAGTGTGCACTTGTTGAAGGAGGCTTCTTTTGGCTATTTTTGGCATTTTCTTGGTGGAAGGTTTACAACTAGGGTTTGGCATTGATGATACTTGGTGAATGTAAGTGAAATTCTGCAATCCTTCCCTTGAATGGTTATGGTATTTTTACTTGCATTTTGTTAATGAAATTTGTTGGAATAAACCCTAGGAAATAAGCACATGTTGGTGTCCTTATTTTAATTCCCTGCTAAGATTGTGCCAAGGAGCTTTTACCTATTGAAGACATTGCTAGGGCCTTGCCATTGCAACACCCTAGCTTTTCTCTTCAATCCTAGTCGTTTTTATCTTGTCATTGAGCTAAAGAAGGAGGAAAACACACTAAGGCCTAGGGTCACTACACCTTAGTGAGCCGTTTTCCCCTAGGATTTGATGGTTGAAGCCTTGGCTCAACAACACTTCACCATCAAAACCTCTTGTCTTTAGCCCTAGTATTATCATTTAGTTCCTTCAACTTTTGCCACTATTTTGACTCCATTTGCCCTATGAATGCACTAGTCTATGACCTTTTACTTGAGTGTTTTTTATCACAACTTCCAATACCTTTGAACAACTAATAATCCTTTCTAACCCTAACCTACTAACCCTATTGCTGCCATTATTCATTTGATTTATGATTGTACTTTGCAGCATTTCATGCATCTTTAAAGCAATTGAAAGATTTGCTAAAGCGTAGCAGTCTTTGCTTCTAATGAACAATGATATTGTAACATTGATGATAAATCGTCCTTGCTCATTGTGAAGCTTCTTCTTAAGCATTTATTGTGAAGTAACATATTGTGATCATTGCTATTGTACATCATTGATTTGCTTCATCAATATTTTCGGTCAATTGCTTTATATCAAAAAGTCCTTGATTATATGAAGTACTAACCAGCAAGTGATCTTGCATATATATATAGTTTTCTTGTTGCTTTGTTCCGGGTAGGTACACTTCTGGTTATCATTCTCTTTAATGGCTGTTTAGTCGGACCTTCTGATCGGTGGTGACTTGTGAGGGGGAAACTTTTACTTAGCCATAAGCCTTTGCCTTCTCAAAACCCCAGGTCACCGGGGACGTCTCCCCTGGGCCTACCACCCTAAACAAAAAGAGTTATCCTATCGAGGTGACAGCAGTTTCGCCAATTTGCCTTTCTTTCACCTTTCCTTTACTTCCAAGTACAAACTGTGCGATAACAGTCCCAATCACACCCATCCACTTCACATGGAATGGGCAAGACTACAACCATAGTCTCAAGACTCCGTTGCAAGTATCTATGATGTTTCTCCTCTCCTAGTAGTCCCAATCACACCCATCCACTTGACATGATATGGGCAAGACTACCACCATAGCCTCATTCACACCTAGCCACTTTACATGGCTTAGGCAAGGCTACGCCATGGTCCCAATCACACCTAGCCACTTCAAATGGCATAGGCAAGACCACGCTACAAGTCCCAATCACACCTACCCACTTCACATGGCTTAGGAAAGACTTGTACCAAGCTACTCAGTACTCCCTCAGTCACTTCACATGACTATTCTGGGAATCCCTTGGCCAAAGGGAGAGTATCTGCCTGTAGTAGGAGAAACATCACAACTCCCTCTCAACGAGGGTGGACATTCTGCATCACACCAAGCTTGTCTCCGAAGTACTCATACTTCACTCTAGACAAAGGCTTGGTAAGAATGTATGATATATGCTCATCTGTGGATATGTACCGAAGTTCTACTGCTCCTTTCTACACCATGTCTCGGATGAAATGGTATTTGATCTCTATATGCTTTGACTTGTCATGAAAGACTGGATTCTCTGAAAACTTCACACAACTTTGATTATCACAGTATATCAAAGTTGGCTCCAACTCTAGATCAAATAACCCTGCAAGCAACTTTTGTAGCCACACTACTTCACAACTTGCAACACTGGCTGCTATATATTCTGCCTCTATTGTACTAAGTGCCACTGATGACTGTTTTCTGCTCAACTATCAGATCATACCTGATCCCAAACTGAAGCAACATCCTGATGTGTTTTTCCTGTCCACTGCACTCCCCGCCCAGTCAAAGTCTGTATAACCTTGCAGCTTTACTTCACTGTCCGAGACATATCTAAGTCCATATTCAACTGTACCATGCAGGTACTTCAATACATGATTTGCTTCTACCAAATGTACATGTCTAGGCTCAACCATGAATTGAATCAATGTGTTCACTGCAAAGCATATATCCGGCCTGGTGTTAACCAAGTACATCAAGGATATGATCAACTGTCTATACATCATGGGATCAACCAAATATGAAGAAGAATCACTCAAGAGATTTAGATTCGTAACCATAGGTGTGGTCATGGACTTGCAGTCCATCATCCCGAATCTCTGCAAGATCTCAACTGTATACTTTCCTTGACTAAGGAAGATCTCATTTGGTCTCTGCCACACCTCTAATCCCAAGAAATAGTGCATCAAAACTAGATCCTTCATTTCGAACTCTAAGGTGATCTCCCTCTTTCACCCATCTATGAGCTTCTCATCCCCTGTAAGAAACAGGCATCCACATATAGTACCAATATCAAGGGGAAACCATCTTCAACCTTGTAGTAAAGGTTGGGATCTGCATCACTCTTGGTAAACCCCAAGCTCATCAAATAACTATCTATTCTGGCATACCATGCCCTAGGTGCCTGCTTAAGTTCGTACAAAGCTTTCTTCAATTTACAAACATGGGACTCCTTCCCATGGATCACAAAACCTTGTGGTTGCTCTATGTAGACTTCTTCAATTACTCCATTCAAGAAAGCAATCTTTACATCCATCTGGTGTAATTTCTAACCCATAATAGAAGCAATAGAAATAATAGATCTAATAGAAGTGTACTTGGCTACTGGAGCAAAAGTCTCGTCATAATCTTCTCCCTCTTTCTGGGAGAATCCTCTAGCCACAAATCTAGCTTTGTACTTCTCTATGTTGCCATCTACAACATGCTTGATCTTGTAGATCCACTTGGAAGTCACCATTGACTTCCCTTCTGGTCTCGGAACCACTTCCCACACATCACTCTTCATGATGGATTGGTACTCTTCCATCATAGCATCCTTCCACACTTGCTGCTTTGCAGCATCCTCATAAGTGGAAGGTTTTGAATCAATGATCTTACTCATTAGCGCCACATAGCTGGAAAAACTTGTATGGTCTCTTGCTCTCTCTGAAGGAGCCACTGGGAGCTCCATGTTTTTTTGCTTCCTGCTAAGTGTTCTGGAGCCATGTTGGTCTCTTCTTGGTAGTTGTAATCTCTTTGGGTGGATCTACCGGTATCTCTGGCTCTACTATATCATTCTGATCTTCTGGGATATGTTCTTTTGGAGTAGAGTCAATCATCAATGCATCCTTTGGAGTCTCTTGCTCCTCTCTGTCCTCATCCATGTGAGACTCTCTAGATTTCCTGAAGGTTGCTTCTTCATCAAAAGGCGACATCCCTGCTAATCTCAATCTGTCTCTGTCCGAGGATGTATAATCTATAAGCCTTCGAAGTCTCACTGTATCCAACGAAGGTGCCCTTCTTTCCTGAAGGCTCTAGCTTCATTCTATTTTCCTTAGGAACATGTATGTACATTGGGCAGCGAAATATCCTCAAGTGGTTGACTTCTGGTTTCTTTTCGATGAATATTTCCACTGGTGTCTTGTTCCCCAATATCTTATGAGGACTTCTATTCTGTACATATACAGTTGTATTGGACACTTCTGCCCATAGATGCATGGGTAAGTTCTGGTCATGGATCATTTATTTAGTTGCTTCTACAATTGATCTGTTCTTTCTCTCTACAACCCCATTCTGTTGAGGGTTGTAGGGATTTGTCAGGTCCCTCTTAATCCCTGCTTCTCTGCAAAAGTCCTTGAACTCATTTGAGGTGTATTCACCTCCATTATCTGACCTCAAAACTTTAATCTTTCTTCTAGAGAGATTTTCTACTAAAGCCTTGAATTCTTGAAACTTATTGAAAACTTCATCTTTTGCTTTCAAGAAATAGATCCATGTTTTACGTGAGAAATCATCAATGAAAATGACATAATATAAATAGTGACCTAGAGACGATATCGTCATTTGTCCGCATACATCTGAACGTATAATGTCCAAGATCCCCTTGAATCTATGGTCACTGCATGGAAAACTTCCCTTGGCATTCTTGCCAAATGCACATCCTTTGCATACTCCATCATGCTTCACCTGCATATCTGGTAGACCTGTAACCATCTTGATCAAAAATGGCAAGGCTCTGTAGTTGAGGTGAGCAAGTCTTATGTGCCATAGCTTACTAGAGCTAATACTGTTGTGTACAAGGGCTTGTGTTGGGTGTCCCTTTAATTTATACAATTCTCCCTCTCGGACACCAATCATAGTAGCTGAATCTATGCTTGAACCCTTAGGCCATATAAGGACTTGGCCATCAACAAAAGCTACTCTAAAGCCTCGATCTTCTAAAGCAAATATAGAAAGAAGATTCTTCTTTAAACCTTGTACAAGCAATACATCCTTTATTGAAATAGAGTTACCTGAATCAAGCTGGTAGGAGGTTTCTCCTACTCCTTTTGTTGCATGCTTGGACTCTTCTCCAAGTTCCACCTAAAGAGATGAACTCTTTTCTGTCAAATTTGTAAGAGAATTTCAGAACCCGGTCATGTGCTTGGAAGCACCACTGTCCACTAGCCAAATATCACTTCCTTGAATGATGGTACCTGTGAGAGTTGAGACAAAGACATACTCTTCATCTTTAGTTTCCTTTTTCTTCTTTTGAGATGTAGATTCCTCCATATCTACTGCATGTGCATGATGTTTTCTCTTTCCTTTCCCTTGAGAACACTGGTAAGCAAAGTGTACCAACTTCTGACAATTGAAACATCTAATCTTAGATACATCCTTCTTATGATCTGGAACTGATCTTCTATTTTTCTTCGAATTGTTGTTCTTTCTTCTTTCTTTCCTTTTCTTCACATGAGCAGCAAGAGCTTGGTTCTCTTCATCATTGATCTTCTGCATCTTGGATGGAAATCTTGATTCTTCTTGGACACAGTCTGTCCATAGCTTATCAAATTTAGGCAATTTCCTTCTTGCACAAATTCCCTAGACAAATGCATCCCAAGAAGAAAGAAAACCATTTAGTGTTGTAGTCACAAGCTCTGCATCCTCCACCGAATCTCCAATAGTTGCTAGTTGATCCTTGATCGGAGAAATCCTCATGAAGTAGGTGGCAATTGAATCTGACTTGTTCATCATCGCATTTCTGAGCTTCCTGCTTGTATTCTTGCTTTCATATAGTCTTGTTAAGGCATCAAACATCTCCTTTGGTGTCTTCAATTCTGATACATTAGGAATCAAGTGGTCCTTAATTGAATCTATCAAGATCCTCTTGGCCTTGATCTCATTTTTCTTATGTCTTGCCTTGGCCTCTTCTTCTTCTAGTTTTGGGAGAACTTGCTTGACATGATCCAAGAGCTCATTCTCTTCTAGAATGAGAAGTATTATATGCCTTCCATGATCTAAAATTGTCTGCTTCATCCAGCCTATCTTCAACTCTCAAACCGATAATCATTTTTGCTTGTAGAAACCCTAGGCCTAAAAAAATCCTAAAATTTTAACCTTCTTAAAAAATCAACGCTAGGTTTTTATGTTGAATTTACATGCAGCAGCGAGAGCCATTCTCCTGGAGGATGGCTAAGACCCTAGACGAGATCTAGGGCACCCAGTGCACTCCTGGGATATGTGATCTGAGACATATTTTGATAAAGACCCTAGGTTAGTAACCAGGGCCCCTGGTTTGTAACCAGGGTACCCATGCCTGGTGCATGGAAGGCTTTGGTTCGTAACCAAGCAGTTGAAGACCCTAGGTTTGTAACCAGGGCCCCTGGTTAGTAACCAGGGTAACCATGCCTGAGGCATGGGAGTCTTGGTTTGTAACCAAGCA
>JASDQU010186475.1:12126-32393 GCA_032191745.1 Picea mariana | reverse complement strand
CCTGCTTAATGGACTTACGCCTTGGTGCAAGCTTCCACGCAAGTAATTGTGGATTTACCCTCCAAGGAGCCCGAGTGAGTTTGACCAATGTCTGCTCCAGGTACAGTGAGACTTCCCGTCACCGTCACCTTGTGTAAGAACCTAAAAGATTATGGCCACTAAGGTTACCAATTTGTAGTCAGCCCCTGGGCGGGAACAGTCGACAGTTCGATCCAAACGTACGGGCAGGGTATCAAGCCCGAAATCAACTAAGAAGCTTCCATGCAAGTAATTGTGGATTTACCTCAAAGTGACCCCCATAATATGATCAGACCACCACAAATAGTTAAACCACGGAGGGTTAGTCCCCGTAGCTCACCTGAATGCAACCTCATGCGTAACCCCTGTGTGAGAGGGGGATCCCAGGCAGACCTATACGATAACTGGATTTACTCTCCCTAACTCAGGATGCTACTGTTTGTTTTAACAACTTTGGAGAGTTATGCTCACAGCCTAATCCAAAGTACTACACCTATTCTACTGTTGGTGGAGGATTCTATCAAAGAAAAGTTCTGGATGAATTTTAATTAGCGTTGATTTTAGTGGCTGTTCTTTACGCAAAAGGGGTGCATGGAAGTGAAACCAATGGAATTAAGACTCTGACCCAAAGAGTGCATCAAGCATGATAAGCAATCATTTTCTTTCGATGAACAACTAGCTAAGGGAGAGAGAGAGTTCTTTCACTAACAAGCACAACTACGGAATGCTCTCAAACAATTCTTTTCTCAATCAAATCTTGGTGTGATGCAAAAACTTTTTAATGCCTTCTAATATGCTCAATCAATCACGAAAATATTTTTATTGTTTGTGTATAAATGATGACCAATACAATCACAATGCTTATCTTTTGCTAATTATCTTTTGTGGTATGGATGAGATCCAAACTAGTGTAAGCAAGAGCAACACAAACAATACACCCTTCGTATTAATCAAACGAAAAAGCGAAAAGAGGAAACAATCAAAGAGAAAAACAAAACTTTTAATACCCAAAAACAAGAGCTGAAGAACAATGACTAGACTGGAATCAAGATGAAAAGGCCTGTAGGCTATTGATGACCTTCACCAGGGTTTTACTCAACTGAAGAGAAAAGAAAAGCGATGCGTAGATTTCAATCTTTACTCAATAGAAAAACTCAAATGACAATATGTGAAGGAGGCTACAAGATTCAATCGAAAAGGTGTTTTGTTCTTCAACAAGACTGATGTCAAGATTAAACAGGAAGAAGAAATGACTCACTAGATTGCTCAGCACAAGAGCCACAGAGGCAAACCCTAAAAAAAATGCAATTATGAAGGGTTTTGGGCCAAAAGGAGGCTGGCGCTCTGTTGCCAAGGGCAAAGAGAATTATAGCGCTCTGTGTAGGGCTACAAAATGCGCTGGCGCTCTGATAACACTAGGTCAGGGGCGCCAGGGTCTGAAAGTCCCAGAATTGTCCAAAAATTTCAAAAATTGAGATTTGAGTTTGAAAAATATGCTGAATGTGACAAGGCAAGGAGCCAATCAGATCGTGAAACTAATCAAAGAGGGGTAAACCAGGTCTGAAACGATCAAGGGATAGAAACAAGGTCAATGAGGAGAAAAATCCAAACAAGAGGTTTTGAATTGAGGCTATCTCCCCAGTGGAGTCGCCAGTTTCTGTTGTAGGAAAATCTGCCTGCGGACAAGTAGATCGACCTCTAGGGCTTGACCTTAACCCTAGATAGAAAAGTGCTTAACATGGACACTGAATTTCTCTCAAATCTATCTAAACTAATACATGATAAGGAAGGATGATAGAAGTACCTTTCTATCGACGTTTGTCCCTGCACGCTTCGAGTTGCGCTCCAATCTTTTGCTCCTCGCTGAGTTCTGCAGGCAAAGAAAGATACAACTACTTCCTACTCTATTGATATTAGCTTGAAAACAGATCTACCATTAAATGATAAGTTCATGTAACATCAGACACAAACTAGAAAGAAACAGGCCAAGCATGTCATATTAATGAGAATAACGACAGCAATACTTAAAATCGTAGATGCGAATGCGACAGCTTCGTCGAGTCCTCTTCGTCTAACCCTTGCCTGAAAGATCCAAGACCTGGATGACAGCAGCTTCACTGATCAATCTTCTTTGGCTGACTGCAAGTTTCCTCCAAGATCATAAGTTTCACATATCCAATTCTTCCTCCTCTCCACCATCAAAGAGCCTGTTTATATAGATTAGGAAGGGCCTAACCTCTTGAGTTATGTTTAGAACCAGTTGGGAACCTTCTCCRTAGATCAGGGATCTGTTKATGAGACCAAGAATTCKAKTACAACAGCCTCCTAATCTCGAATGTTCCTCCCCTTATTCTTCTCAACGGGCTAACAATTGACCCAGATTAGGGAGCGCTCCTTCAGAAGGGCTGTCAGAGCGTTGTAGCGCTCCTTGGTACGCATAGGCAAGCGCCAGCRCTCTTAATATGAGCAGCGCTTCTCCAAAAAGGTCTGGGAGCGTTATAACGCTCCTAAGACATGGTAGGGAAGYGTCAGCGCTTCTGCAGCTGCATTAGGGGAGCGTTCCCCCTCCAAATCAGTGTTTCAGGGCTCCTTTCAGGTGTCAAGATTCTCTTGATCCCAGTGAACCAATTCTCTTCCTTCAAATGAGTCATGTAGTGTGTCATAAGCGCTTCCTTAGTGTCGTTATCATGGTATCATGTTTGACCTTCATTTGCGACACCAATAATCAACTTGCGACACTTGCGAAAGTTGACAGGGAAGATGCGACACTTACGACAGTTGACAGGGACAATGCGACACTTATCCATCTGAGCAATTTTGACGTGTAACAATTGTCCTCAGTGCATATACAAAATATAGATCAAAATCTCAAAATTTATTCAAAAAGCTACAGGTACTCTGCCCGCATGGCATCTTCATGGTCCCAGGTATCATATTAGGGGCCGTAGAAAGTCCACTGAACTTTTACCATCTCTATAACTAAATTCCGAAGCATTTCGACCTTTCTGTCCAATACTCGTACTGGTTGGACCTGAAAGTCTCCCTCTGTCTCTACCTAAATCAGATGCCAATCAATAGCATGGTTAGGATCATGTACATATTTCTTTAAAAAAGAGACATGAAATACATTATGCACATTAATGGAAGCAGGAAATGCAAGCATGTATGCAACTGGCCCTATTCTATCCAATATTTCAAATAGACCACATAATCTAGCTTCCATATTTGTACAACTACCCAATTTCAAAGATCTTTTCTTAGGCTTCACTTTTATAAGTACATGCTCCCCTACTTTAAATTCTCTAGTTGTCATGTCCTTATCTGCATAAAATTTTTGTCTATCCTAAGTTGCCTTTAAATTTTGCTTGATCTTAACCATCTGGTATTCCATATCCTTGAGCAACTCTGGCCCAAGTACCACTCTATATGCTGGGTTGTCCCAACTCACTAGAGTATTTCATTTCCTACCATATAAGGATTCAAATAGGCTCATTCTCAATGAATCTTGATACCCATTATTATATGAAAACTCAACCAAGTGTAAGTAATATTCCCAATTAGATGGCTTATCCATCACATACATTCTCAACATATCTTCAATTACTCGGTTGACCCTCTCCGTTTTCCCATCTGACTGTGGATGGTATGTTGTGATAAAGTTTAGATTTGTACCAAATCCTTTAAATAATCCCCTCCATAAATTGGAGCTAAACTTTGTATCTGTGTCCGAGACAATTGTCCTGGGTATCCCATGCAACCTAGAAATATCCCTCATGTAAACCTCTGCAATATTAGTCATTGTATGTGTTTTTTTTACAAGAACAAAATGAAAAAATTTTGTTAATCTGTCAACCAATACCATGATTGAATCATGTTTTCTTGTTGTCCTGGGTAATTTAGTTATGAAATCAATGTTTATCACTTCCCATTTCTTCTTTGGCATTGGTAATGGCTACAACAAACCCATTGTGTTCCTATGCTCAACCTTCACCTTTTGACATTCCATACATCGATGATGTAATCAACAACATCCTTTTTCATTCTCGGCCAAAATAATTGGCTTCTTACTGTTGTAATTGATTTCTGGTAACTGGGATGTCTAGCATAAGGAACATCATGCATTTCCTTCAATACCAAATTCCTCAGTTCTTTAGAACTAGGAACATAGATTCTATTCTTATGCATAAGTAATCCATCTTCCTTTATCTCATACTCTTTTATTTTCTGTTGTACATCTCCTTGCTGTAAGCTTTCCTTTATGTGTAGGTAATGTTGATCTGTAACAATATCATCTAAAATTCTTCTCTTCAAGTCTGACTAATGTATACTGAAAGCAATAGCATGCATGAGATGCACTCTTCTACTAAGTGCATAAACAAATTTGTTCTCTTTTCCTCTGATATGCTTGATATCGAGGTCATATTCACTTAAAAATTCTAGCCATCGTGTTTTCTTGGCATTCAAGGTTGGTTGTTCAAAAAGATACTTCAAGCTAATGTGGTCTGTCCTTAATTCAAATCTCTTCCCCATGAAATAATGCCTCTACATCTTCAAGGCGTGGACAATGGAAACAAGCTCCAATTCATGCGTGGCATAGTTCCTCTCATGTTACTTAAGCTTTCTGGACTCATAACCAATGACATGTCCATTTTGCATGAGGACTCCCCCAATTCCTTCCTTACATGCATCTGTACATACCAAAAAACTTTCATTTGGGTCAACAATCCTTAACACAGGTGCACTAGTAAGTAATTCCTTCAACATATTAAAACTCTCTTCACACTTAGGTGTCCATTCAAATTTAGTTCCCTTTTTTTTCAAAGATGTGATGGGATGAAAAATATTAGAGAACCCTACTATGAACCTTCTGTAGTAACCAATTAATCCCATAAAATATCTAACTTCTGACACATTTTCGGGTGTTTTCCATCCTCTAATGGCTTCAATCTTCTCTAGATCTACTGCTCTTCCTTGCTCTGAAATAATGTGTCCCAAGTAATGGATCTTCTTTTGATAAAAAAAACCACTTACTCAACTTGGCATAAAACTGATGTTCTCTCAGCACTTGCAATACCAGTCTTAAGTGATGTTCATGCTCCTCTTCAGACTTGGAATAGACAAGTATGTCATCCAAGAATACTATGACAAACTTATCCAAATAATTTATGAATATTCCATTCATTAAGAACATAAATATAGTTGGTGCATTGATCTGTCCAAATGGAACCACTACAAATTCATAATGCCCATACCTGGTTCTAAAGGCTATCTTATGAATGTCTTCTTCCTTGATCCTTACCTGATGGTATCCTGAACTCAGGTCAATCTTTGAAAATATCTTTTCTCCTCTTAGTTGTTCAAATAGGTCATCAATTCTAGGTAGAGGATACTTGTTCTTTATAGTATACTTATTTAGTTGTCGAAATTCAACACACAGCCTCAAGGTTCCATCCTTATTTTTGACAAAAAGTACTGGTGCTCCCCAAGGTGAAACACTTGGACGTATGTACCCTTTCTTCAACAATTCCTCCAACTGCATTTGTAATTCTTTTAACTCTGGTGTGCTCATTCTGTAAGGTGTTTTTGACACTGGGGCAGATCCTAACACTAAATCAATTGAGAAATCTATCTCCCTTCTTGGTGGCAACCCTGGTATTTCTTAGAATACATCTTCAAATTCCTGTAGTACCGAGAAATATTCAAGGTTTGACCCCTTTCTATTTTTTGGCTCTTCCACATGAGTTGCATACAATTGACATCATTTTCTAAAACATTAGTTCAATTGTAAGGCTGCAATCTCCCTTATAGAGATGGGTCTTGGAACTCCTTTCACAATCTTTTGTTTTCCATCTCCATCAAGATAGGTTAATGTCTTTCTATGACAATCTAGGACAACATGATGCTTGTCCAACCAATCCATTCCAATTAAAATATCATAAGACCCTAAGGGTATGATATCCAGATCAACACTAATATTCACACCATTAAGACTTATGGAACAACTTCTGACCATATCATGGACTCTCCTTTTGGTTCCAGTGGCTAACTGAACCAAACTTGATTTTCCAAGATTACTTTTCTCCAAATGTAATCTATCCACTATTTTAGGATCAATGTAACAATGAATTTCTCCTGAATCAATTAAAATACCAACATGTTTATTTATGACCTTACCTTCCACCTCGATCATATTGGATTGGTACTCTTCTTTTCGATCATATAAAGCTGCATAAATTCTTCCCATATCTTCAACTGTTGTAGCCTCTTGGACATTGTGCACAGTATTCACTCTGTCCTTTCTATGTGGGAAATCCTTGTACAGGTGATCTTCTTTGCATCCCCAACATTGGATTGGTGATCTTCCCATTTTCAAGGAGTCTTCTTTATTGTATTCACCCTTAGCATACTGATATTGATGATTTCTATTAGGCTCATTCCTATTGAAGGGAGGTTTGAATCCTTTCCTCCTCTGATCAGACTTCTTCTTCTTCTTATCCTTCCAAGTTTTCTGTAGGGATTCTCTTCCCTGGCCTTGCTCATACATCTATTTATCCTTCCTGATGGCCTCAGTCAAGGTCTTGGGCTCATCATACCTAATATTTTATTTATAAAAGGTTGGCATTCCACTTATAAATCTCTGTATTTTCACCTTCTCATCATTAATGAACCCGACATATTTTAACAACCCCAAGAACTTCTTCTCATATTCTTCCATAGTCATGCTTTCTTCCATAGTCATGCTTCCCAGCCTGAGTTCAAAGAACTCTTACATTTTCTTGTCATAGAAATTCTCTGAGAGGTACTCCTTCTGGAAGTACTTCTTGAACTTCTTCCAAGTGATCCTACTCTCATTAATATGTTCAACTTACTTCAGTTGATCCCACCACATTGCAACTTTCTTGTGTAAATGGTAGGTGGAAATTCTTGCTTCTAGGTTTGATGAATAGTTATGCAATTGAAAATATCTCCTGAGTCCAAGAAACCATGACTCAGCATCACCTTCCCTTTCTCTTTCACCATCAAAGGATGGTGGCTTGAGCTTCCTCAACTCTCCTTTCAAACTGTCCAATTCATGTCTTCTTCTTTGTTGCCTAACAAGAGACACCTCTGAACTACTTATGGAATCTTTAGATGCATAAAACTTCCTTGATGAGTAGGGAGGTTAGTGATGTCTATGAGTTCCTCTAGCACTTCTTGAATAACCAACTCTTCCATGATCATCTCTTCTTTCATGATACATGCCTTCTTCCTCTTGTTTTGATCTTGATCCCCTCTTCGTTTGCCTCTGCAACTGATTTAACATCTGCATCACTCAGGAATTTATTTGAATTTTTTCTCTCATCAGTCTCTCATTATCTGATTCGTAGCTCTGCACTTCTATTTTCAGGCTTCTTACAGTTTCTATTAATGTTTCTTTCTCTCCTATTCCCTTGCGTCCATTGGACTTGGTCTCTGCATTACCAAATCGGGTATTTTGGCCTTTAGCCTCTCTATCATGGCTAGAGGCTCCCTCACCTTCTTCCATCTTTCGAATCTTCATTCCGAGTTGATATGTTTAAATTTCTTAATTCTGCAAAATGTGCAAGTAACCATTTTGTTAGAATTATGCATATAAATAAATTTTCCAAACAATGCTACAAGTCCTTTTCTTCTTAGTTCAGGAAGAATATATCCCCATTCTCCGCAAAATAACAGTGTCCTATTATCCTTGGCTAACAAAAAATTTCATTTTGTGTAGGCGCTTCCCTCAAACCAGGTTTCAAGTGACCATGGTTCGAATCCACGACTTAGTCCCTTCCTTAGTGCCTTGTTCCGTGTTATTTCACATGGGGCTTGTGTGAGCCATAAACCTGCGGCTAAGTTACCTCCCAAGACCTTTTTTTACCTGTGCATGGGACCGGTGTTGGGACCAAGTCTTCCATACTTCGGCCTTCGGATGTTCTCTATTGTCAACTATTGTTTCCTCCTTGAGTTACTCTTCATCGAAATCTCCATTAGCTCCACCACAAGGATCAGACGAACGAGATTTAATCTCCCATCAAAGGGATGACCCCACCCCCATCTGGAGGATTCACGAGATCGATGGTTTGTGACTTAATCAAGTGTTGGTACAGATAATTCGACGCTCCGGGGGTCCGGGAAATTCAGTTCCCGCACTTCTCAACTCCCCCGAAGTGACTTCCACTTGTTTATCCAATATTTGAGAAAGGTCCCGAAGGGATCCTAAATTGATGGTTTGCATGCCTTTGTGACATGTCAGGAGGGTGACACATGTCATGTTCTAACTTACATTTAAATATTCCATAGGTTCAAAACTCACTGAAAGATGTCACACATCCCATGTGTCGACGTCATCCCAGGTGACGTTAGTGAACCATGTCACTTCGGAATTTCGGGCTTCGGAAGATTTTTCCTTAGAAAAATTTGTTCCTCCAGAACACCGAACTCCCAAACCATTGTGATATCTACAACTCTCAATCACCCATGCACAGATCTGACGGTCCTCAACACTCCTTAAACCCATCTCTTTATCCAATGATCGATGAACTTCGAGAGATTTGACATCAACACATTCCATTTCTCTTGAACGTCGAACTTCCAAGCTAGCTGATCTGCCAACACATGTTCCATTTTTATGAACAGTCTGGATGAACTTCAGACTTCGAGACTTTGAGATTTTGTGCATTGACACACTCAATTTCTCCCGAACGTCGAACTTTTGAACTAGTCGATCTGCCAACACATGTCCCTTGCTTGGATCGATAGACAGGAATTGAATGAAGTTCTCTCTGTCTTCTCTACATGTGACCGAGAGATGTGACCTTGGATTAACCTTTGGGTGCTTACCTCACTTTTCAAGATCGACAGTCATGCTTTAGTGGACCTTGAAGATCAATGTCCAGGAGTGATTGCGGAAACTCAACTTGCTCATGCTTTAATTTCTTTCCTGATCTCTGCAATGCGAAGATGCTCGTCCGTAGTGGGATCGATATCCACCATTTATTGGTTGATCAAGAAAGATCAATGATCCTAAGGGATTGCAGAGTCTCAATCTGTTCACACTTTAATTTCCTTCTCGAACTCCACAATGGCTCCCCACCGTCGATCTCCTTTCAATTAGATCTGGACAGTCGTGACTTAAACCTACTCAACCTTTTTCTTTGACTTCATCAGATGACCCTTGTTCACTTTCCCTCTGATCCAATGATTCCATATCTCTCTTTATGTCACAATGGTGATCACTCCTGAATTCGAAAGGGATGGTCACGATCCTTCGATCCCTTACAAAGGATATCTGACGTTCTAACTCCTGCGTAAATTCTGCAACACCATTCCTCCTAAGATTTTCAAATTCAAGGTCATAATTCAATCTCAACCATGAGACTCTAACCAATAGACCCAACCCATACCGGGTCAGTGTTTCAACTAGAAGCTATGATATCAATCTGTAACATACCCCACCACCCACAGGCCGGGGTATGCTACCTTCAAGCCCACCCTTAGACTTCTTTCTCTTACCAATACCTTTTTAAATTAATAAGGATGCATAAAAGAAAATATCTAATGACATGCACAACAATTACCAACAAACATGCATATTCTAAAGATTCAATTAAACAATAAATAAATACACAGTGGAATACATTCATATACAGGTAAATAATACCATAACAGATAGCACTTATCTTTATAAAAGAAGACACCAACTGGCTACAAACCAAAGAAGTTCCACCGAACCATAGACACTATTGTTCCAAATCTCAACAATAGTGTCACTCTTGATCTAGGGCTATGAATTCACAAGGATGGTTCCAAAGTGTTACTTGGCTTCCCAAACTAGTCAGCACTCAATATCTCATAGGTTTTCCTAGCACTCGCAACAATCCAAGTACCCATCTCTCTTCTAYGCAGCCTGCACCACCCAAGAGAATTGACCCCCACCCTTCTCTGCCATGCAGTCCCTCAGGAAGTCCTTCTCTTTCTAGGGCTCCAACGCAAGTGGTCCAGAATCTCCATGCTGGAACTCTCAGGACTTGCAGCTGTGAACAAAGATGGACATAGGCCAACACATCTCAGATATGCAGACCTCAAGTGATGGATGGATTACACCAATGACCTCTACATCCAAAAATACCATGGCTACTCTTGAGCAATTCGTTTCCCTTTCCTGAAGCCAAGACACGGACGAGGAAGGATGAATGAGTGATAGGTAAGAATGGAATGAATGAACGAGTGATAAAGTGAGTGAAATAATGAACCAGTGAATGAGAGAATGAGTGAATGAGTGAGCCCCCCAATCAGACCTGGGGCAGGTTTAATTAATTTGTGGGGAATCAAGAACCTCCTGGCCTCCCCCCCAAGAAGCTCACGTAACTGATTCACTCCCTTAGACAAAAGGGTAATCAAAATAGGAAATAAACATTTATCCCCTCAAGCCCCCTCTCTTGTGAAATCATATCCCCCTATAAGTATAGTCCTTGTTTGTCTAGCATCCATCGATGTGTTTATTATTAATATTGATCAAAACATTACATTTCTTAGGCACACTGACCTCTTTTAATTGCTTGGGCCCTCTAGCCTCTTAACAATTAAAAAAATACATTATTTAATATGAGGCTTAAAACCTGGGGTGTTACACAACAGCCAAGGTGGAACTCTGTCCCATACTTTTGGAGCATTTTCAAGGTATAAAGTCAAATATTTGTAGATGGCTCAAGACACCTAGCAACAGTTCCTGATTTTATTTCAACACTTCCAACATGCTCAACACCTGGAGAGAACTATGGAAACCAATTTTAGATGTATTTTAATTGATTCTCTTTCCAATAAATGAGGAAGATATTGTTGTTATTTGGGTTATTTAAACAAAGACTTTGTAATTAGAAATGGGGGGAATAGCCCAAGAGCCTTTTGGCCTGGGATTGTAATGCAGTCTTTTCAATAATATTTAACAGAGACAAAGAGATTCTAAGACCTGGTTGAGATAAATCATGTCTTTTTCGTGTGTTCTGTTTCTCGAGTTTTCATTAATATCTTTTCCTCTGCTCATTGTTTTATTCAACTTGTAATAACTACAATTCAATGATACCTATGTTGTGGCAAAATTGGAATCATTCCTTCAAGTGGAGTTTTTCCTTTGTTTTGTTGTGAGCAAAACAAGACCTGCATCTTAATTGTTTCCTAATTTACAAGTTTTATTTGTTCACAGTTTTTCCTCTGTCTTGCTATGAGTGAGACAAGACCTATGTCCAGATATTTGAAATCATTTTCATTCTTCTACTGAAAGGAAGACTAGATTTGTCAGAATTGGATACCTGGTTCTTAATTTTTAGTTTTGTTTTTCGACATCTTCTATCCATGCTTATGATATAAATGATTTAGCAAACGAGGTCATGCCTTTTTGTTTCTGATTTGTAATGATTGAAAGGCTCATTCAAACCTAGTTCTAGAAGCCTCCAAAAACTGATCAATCAACAATTGTTATTTTATTCAAAATGTGTTAAGGTTTGGCTCTATTACAGCCTACAGTCAACTCTTGTGACAACACCTTGATAATACCAATACCAATACCATTGCATACCAATACGACCAATTCCATTGCATACCAATACCAATACCAATACCATTACATACTAATACCAATACCAATACCAATACCATACCATACAATACCAATACCAATACAAATACCATACCAAAACCCATACCAATATGCATTGCCAATACCAATACAAATACCATTGCCAATACCATTGCATACCAGTACCAATACCATTGCATACCAATACCAATACCAATACCAATACCAATACCATACCATACCATACCATACCAATACCAATACCAATACCATACCATTGCATACCAATAACAATACCAATACCATAACAATAACGTACCATTGCATACCAATACCAAAACCATTGCATACCATTGCATGGCAATGGTATGCATTGGCAATGAAATGCATACCAATACCAATACCAATACCATTTCCAATACCATACCATACCATACCAATACCAATACCAATGCCAATACCATTGCCAATACCATGCCATACCATACCATACCAATACCAATACAATACCATACCAATACCATACGATTGCATACCAATACCCTTGCATACCAATATCATTGCATACCAATACCAATAACAATATTGCATACCATTTCATTGCAATGGTATGCATTGACAATGATATGTATACCAATACTATAGCGTTCCCCTGGCYGTCAACCCACTTGTCGGGCAAATGMTACAATGCAGAAACATTCTCATACTTATGTATATAACAGGCATTAAATCTAATTAACATATTTAATGAAATTTAACCAAAAATACAGAGTAATCACAGTATTACTGCTAACATACATAATTAATGAAACTAACAGTAAATATAATTGCAATGGAATACATGATAATATTTCAAGAATCACAGACGTGCATTTTAAATCAAATTAAACACATGTATATACTTATATTTTAAACTGTATTAGCTCCACCAACCACATGCATACCTTCCACGAACCTCCCAGCCTTAGACCACACTGCTCATCACTCTCATCAGTGGGTCACCCCCAAGCTGGGACTAAGCTCCACCCAAGGCAAGGGAATCCTAGACTAGGATGAGGTTATAGGAAAACTGCACAAAGCAACATAAAGAATTCTCTCTCCAGGAGCCTTCTTAAGCCCACTACTCACAAACTCCCATTCCCCACATGCCTTTTCCACCTGGGAGCATACACCTTCACAAGCACAGTCCATCAGTGCTTCACCTCCCTCTTAGGGTCTCAGAAACAGGATGGATCAGGAATTCTCAGAGCTCTGTAGCTGGTGCTGGACTCTCTCTGGAAGAAAAACCACTTCCCAGCAGACTCTCTCACCTAGAGATAGTTTCTCATAGGCCTGACAACTTTCCTCTTCTACAAAGAGCCTGACAACCTGGTTCTTCAACCAGTTTTCAATTCAATTTCCACAAGTTCAGGATAACAACAACAACAACAACAACAACTTTTTTTTAACTCACAGGTGACAACAACAACAGGAAAACTGGGTGTGGAACTAGAAAATGACAACAGGCCACTA
The DNA here is from genome assembly GCA_032191745.1 of Picea mariana. Taxonomy (NCBI): domain Eukaryota; kingdom Viridiplantae; phylum Streptophyta; class Pinopsida; order Pinales; family Pinaceae; genus Picea; species Picea mariana. Next base: position 19,282 of record JASDQU010186475.1, on the reverse strand, counting down.
AGACACAACACAGTTAAGGTGACACCAATTTTTAGGATCCATGACAAGAAATCCACGTAGAGGTCGAACCCAGAGTCAACAGTTCATACAGAGGGTGTATCAGCTTCTCAAGAAAACATCACAGGCTTCCGGTCTTAGAGCTGTGTGGGGCATACAGAGCTCAGACGGGGTTCATAGTTTCAGACAACTCACAGATGAATGGAGGATGAATCTCCATCACGACTCACTTCTTGGGTTAAATTGCATGTTCCTAGGTCGACACATGTCGCCCATGAAGCTGCATGCACTCCATCAATATGCGCTCCCTTTTGCACACGTTCCCCCTTCCAGGAACTTAGGATAAAAACATACATTTCACACAACTTTTGGAATAATAATAAATTATTATCCCCAAGGAATCAAGCCCCTAAGATTATCCCCTTTTCCAACCTTTCAGCCCCCTTTCCCTTACCCACTCTGTGGAAGCGTAGTCCCCCATCACTCTTTTCTTTGTGGTCGATCTGCACACAACGATATTTATATTTTTATTAATGTTCTGCATAATTACATATAAAAAAATAGGGTCCTGGCCTTAACACTTAGGCTCTCCGGCCTAATAAACACATAATCCCACCATCTTATCAATACTTGGCTCACCATCCTACAAAACATGATTATAGTACATAAACATGATAACAATTTATAATATAACTGGGGCATTGCCAGGGAATATTACAATCCCCTCCTCTTATTTTTACACTGTCCTCAGTGCAACTTTTACACAATGTCAACAATATTTCCAAAATATTAAAAAATATGTGGGTATTCTGCCCGCATAGCATCCTCATGCTCCCATGTCGCATCCTCAAGATTGTACCAGGTCCACTGGATCATTACAAGCCCTATGGATCGATTCCGAAGCTGTTTTCTCTTCCTGTCCAATATATGCACATGATGCACTTGCAATATGCCTTCTTTCTCCACCTGAATCAAATTCCAATCAATTACATGATTAGCATCAGGTATATATTTCTTAAGCAATGAAACATGAAACACATTATGTATAGTCATGGATGGAGGTAATGCAAGAATATATGCAACTGGCCCAATCCTTTCTAGGATTTCAAATGGTCCACAAAATCTGGCTGCCAACTTGGCACAGTTTCCTAACTTCAGGGAACTTCTGTTGGCTTTTAATTTCAGGAAAACACGATCACACACTTTGAACTCTCTGTGGGTTTTGTTTTTATCAACATAACTTTTCTACATGTCTTGGGAAAATTTTAAATTCTGCTTAATTTTTAGCATTTGTTCTTACATTTCCTTGAGAAACTCTGGCCCAACTACTGCCCTGTCAGCTGGATTATTCCAACTTACTGGAGTATTTCACTTTCTTCCATAAAGTGCTTCAAATGGGCTCATATTCAATGATGCTTGATACCCATTATTGTAGGCGAATTCTACGAAGTGCAGATAGTCTTCCCATTTCGATGGTTTGTCCATCACATACATTCATAGCGTGTCTTCTATTACTCTATTCAACCTCTCTGTCTATCCATCAGACTCAAGATGATAAGCTATGCTAAAATTAAGATTCGTTCTAGATCCTTTGAACAACCCTTTCTAGAAATTTGAGGTAAATTTTGGGTCTCTGTCAAACACAATTGTCTTAGGAATACCATGTAATCGTGCTATTTCTTTCACAAAGATGTCAACAACATCCAATGCCTTGTGAGTAGTCTTTAATGGAATAAAATGGGCATCTTTCGTAATCTTGTCCACCACCACCATGATTGAATCATGCTTCTTTCCAGTTCTGGGCAATCCTGTGATGAAATCCATTGTCACCACTTCCCACTTCCACTCAGGAATGGGTAAATGTTGCAACAACCCTGCTGGGTGTCTGTGCTTAGCTTTAACCTTTTGGCATTCCATACATCTGGTGATGTATTCTGTAATCTCTTTCTTCATACCTAGAAAAAATTAATGGCTCTTGACTGCTGCCACAGTTTTCTGAAATCCAGGTTGCCTTGCATAAGGCCCGTTATGCATTTCATGCAAAATCATACGTTTGAAGTCCTGGACATTAGGTATATAAATTATGTTCTTGTACATAAGTGTTCCATCGGCTTCCAATTTATAATTTTCCACTTTCTATGGAATCTCACCTTGTTGTAGCTTTGCTACCAGCTCCATGAACTGCAAATTTGCATTTGCAGCTTCCAAAATTCTGCCCTTTATATTAGTTTGGTACATGCTAATGGTTGTAGCATGTAATTCGTGTACTCTCCTGCTGAGTGCATCAGACACTTTATTCTCCTTTCCTTTGATATGCTTGATATCAAAATCATACTCACATAAAAACTCGAACCACCTACTCTACCTAGCATTCAAGGTTGTCTGACCAAACAAATACTTCATACCATTATGGTCTATCCTTAATTCTAACTTCCTTCCCACGAGGTAATGTCTCCATTTATTTAAAGCGTGTACTATGGCTGCCAACTCCAAGTCATGAGTTGCATAGTTCCTTTCATGCTCTTTCAACTTTATGGATTCATAATGGATTACGAATCCATTATGACTGAGGACTCCTCCCAGTCCTTCTTTGCATGCATCTATGCACACCATGAAATCTTCATTCAGATCTGCAATTCTTAGGATTGGAGCACTTGTTAACAATTGCTTCAATCGCTGAAATATTTTCTCACAATCTTATGTCCATTGAAACTTCTTCTCCTTCCTTTGCAAGGAAGTGATAGGGTGAGATATCCTCGAGAACCCCGCGATAAACCTTTTGTAATAACTAGCTAGACCCATAAAGGATCTGAATTGTATCACATTCTTTGGCACTGACCATTCTCTGATGGCCTCAATCTTCTCAGGGTCTACAACTATCCCATCCTTCGAAATAATATGCCCCAAGTAATGGATCTGCTCCTGATAAAATGAGCACTTGCTCAACTTGGCATACAGTTGGTGCTCTCTTAGGACCTGCAACACCATCCTCAGATGCTGCTCATGCTCTTCCTCCATCTTGGAATACACCAGAATTTCATCCAGGAAGACTATGACAAACGTTTCCAAATAGTCCCCGAATACACCATTCATCAGGCACATAAAAACAACAGGTGCATTTGACAACCCAAATGGTACCACTATGAACTTGTAATGAACATACCTTGTTCGAAAGGTGGTCTTGCTGATGTATTCATCCTTTATCCTTACCTGGTGATATCTCGACTTGAGGTCTATCTTCAAAATTAATTTCACATCCTTCAACTGATCGAAGAGGTCATCAATCCTCGGCAGAGGATATTTGTTCTTAAAAGTCACTTTGTTCAATTGTCTGAAATCGATACGCAATCTCAGCGTTCTGTCATTCTTCTTCACGAACAAAACTGGGGCACCCCAAGGTGACATGCTTGGGCATATATACCCCTTCTTTATAATCTCTTCAAGCTGTAATTGTTGTTCTTTTAGCTCTGGTGTACTCATTCTATAAGGAGCTTTTGACACTAGAGCTGCTCCAGGCATCAAGTTTACAGAGAATTCAATATCTCTCTTTGGGGGTATTCCATCTACCTCCTGAAATACATATTCAAACTCTTTTAGTATCACATGATATCCAATACTTTACACCTTATCCTTAGGTGTTTCCTCCACATGGGCTACAAATAATTGACAACCTTTTCTGTAGCACTTATTCAGTTGCATCGTTGATATTCTCTGATAGCAACAACTCTAGGAATTCCTTGGAATGTTTTCCGACTTCCTTCCTCATCCAGGCAAGTGAATGCCTTGTTACAACAATCCAAGATGGCATGGTGCTGGTCCAACCAATCCATCCCAATTAGACAGTCATAAGAACCTAAAGGTAGAATGTTCAATTCAGCCTTTGTGCTTAGTCCATTCATGTCCACAAGACAAGACTTAACTAACTCATTGACTTTTCTCTTGGTTCCTATAGCTAGCTTCACTAACCAAGACTTTTCATGTTTTATTCTCAACAAATGCAAACTTTCCACCACTCTAGGATCTATATAACTATGGCTAGCCCCTGAATCAATTAAAATAGTAAAGGCATGGTTGTTGATCATACCTTCTACTTCAATCATGTGCGACTAAAATTCATCTTGCTTGTTGTCCAGGGATGCATAGATCCTTGGAATTATACTGCCCATGTCCTCCATTGTTTCAGCTTACTGAACATTATGGACAACTCTCACTTTTCCATTTTTGTGGGGACAATCTCTGTACTTATGGTTTCCCTAACAACCCCAACACTGAATGGGTGTCTGTCTTGGCCTTTGTTCCCCTACGTCAACCATTCTCATCTCTCTAAATGATGGCTATCCTTGAGGAAGTTTTTTGAAAAAAGGAGGTTTGTTTCCCTTCTACCTCTGTTCTTTCTTAAACTTCCTCTGGTCATCCCAAGCCTTTTGAAAGGTAGGCTTTTCTCCTGGCTGTTCATATAAGCATTTCTCTCTTCTTATTGTTTCTTACATGGTCTTAGGGTCATCATACTAGACCTTGTCATCGATGGAAGGTGGAAGTCCACTTAGATATATTTTAATCTTGACATTCTCCTCTTTGAATAACGAAACATACTTAAGCAATTCCAAAAACTTATGTTCATACTCATCAATGGTCATGCTGCCTAGCTTAAGTTCAAAGAACTCCTTCATCTTTCTGTCGTAATACCTCTTATTCAAATATTTTTTCTCGAAATACCTCTTGAATTCTTTCCAAGTGATATCTTTCTCTCTAATKTGCTACACCAGCACAAGTTGATCCTATTGGCACCATGATTTTCATGGCCAAGTTTATAGAGCACTTCACCGTGCAAAGGACTATGTCATGCAGTGGATTTCGTTGTGTAGTGGATTTCTGTCGCACAATGGATTCTATCGCGCATAGGATATTGTCGCGTAGTGGATTTCGTCAYGCATAGGATTTTGTCACGTAGTGGATTTCGTCACGTATAGGATGTTTTCACGCAGTGGATTATGTCGTGTAGTGGATTTTCCTGCACACAGGCTACAGGTCACACTGCGCAAATTACTGGTTTAGTGGTCAACTTCAAGATCAATTTATGACAAACTGGAGAGGAATTTTGAAAATCTCGAACAAGTTTTTGTATTAAATGAGACAAATAATAAAAACCTCTCTCCGATTTTCAAAATGTGTCACGGATTGGGAGAAGCGAAGGAATATTTGAGCCCTATTTTTTAGTTTTCATGATTTCCTGTCCAAGACATGTTTTTGCGACACATATTATGGCCATTTGGAGACGAATTTCAGGAAACCGAGAGTGGTTTTTCTTTATAACGAGATTAAATACAAAAAACTCTCTCAATTTCTAAAAATAGTTTTTTTTAGTGCAATATGATTCCATATTTAACTCCTATTTTCCCATTATGTTGCGCAAATCCGCTGCGTTTTTTGTTGTAGGTTATTGTTGCATAGTAGACTTGTTGTGTAGGGGTGACAAAATGCCTAACAATGCACATTACAACTCATAACAACCATATGGTTGAATTTTGATCATGATCAATGATTGTAAAGAATATTCTGGTTACGATTATGATTTGGCAAAGTCAGGTTTTCTATTTTTAGTGAATCCATTGAAGTTATTGTTCTCTTTCAAAGAAAATAGATCCAGGATTCTAGGAGGAAGTAGTTCGACCATAGCAACCAAGGGTGACATTAGTTTTCTATATATGGGGATCATTTTCATGTAAACGAGGTTGGTTGGCAATTTTGGTAGACGATAACTATTGTGTGTAATCTGAGTTTTTTGACTGAAATTTAATGCAAAGGTCCTGTGACTTGATGAAAAGATTCTAGTTGTGATAGTTGGATGTATTATGCTTCTTGATTTACGTATGTTATTTCCTATTATATTTATTTCATATATTTTACTATCTATTTCGGAACAAATTTTTAAACCCGCGGATTCACTGTACAATGCCCCTTGTTCGCGCCACTCAGACAAAACGTTTTCCTCCAAAGCTAACTCTGAATTCGCCCACAACAACACTCCTAAGTTAATTCCTCTAATTTATTCCACCACAAATTAAGGTTTTACACGGAAGGCTATTTCTCGCCTAGCCTTATCCTCTCAATTCTGGTCACTGAGTCATTTATCTCTGTCAATTTCTCAAAACGACTCCATAGCCCAAGTCTTACCTTCTTGCACCAATATAACCAGAACCCATTATATCAAAGGTGTTAAATCTAGCCACTGCTTTCAAATTCATATTCTGCGYGGAGACTGTGCCTTCTGAGAGATCCCTTTCCAGATCTGAAAGGCTACTTTCAGGTCTCAAAGTTGGTTGAAAAAGTTACCTTCATCGTTTGTTTACCAACAACACATATTTACAAAGTAATAACATTMTGGCGCCGTTGTCGGGGACAAAATTGAATGAAACTTTCCCCAGGAAGAACAACATTGGCACATATTGGCTGTATTTCTGCTCTGGCGACTCCATACATCAAAAAATCAGTTGAAGGTGATTCCATTGGCAGAAGAATATAGAGCTAAATTTTTCATGGCGACTTGAATCAATCTTCTAATGTGATTCAAAGACTCCACTGGAGAATGAGACCTGTGGAAAGAGATATGGAAGAGCAGTATGGAAAAATTAGGTACTTGATCTTAAATTTAATTCAAGAATTACTTTTCTGTATTATCAATATCTTCTTGTCCTTTCTTGAGTTTTTCAAAAGAATATTTCTTCACTTACTGCATTCAAATGAAGCCCATATATCTACCCTTGTATATCCTCCATGGAAAACTATAGGTATACCTCCTTCTTCTTGTCTAACCGATATTCACCAAACTCCTTCCTCTGAGCCATATGATGTTCATGATCATTCTTGTGAGATTAATGAAACCAAAGTTGAGCTTGTACATTCCATTCTTAATCCTACACCCTCCAAGTGTTAAGAACCAAATATCAATATAGCATAGAAAATCCTCGGAAAAAGTACTCAACACCTTGAAAAAGAGATAATTTCAGATAATAAGCCTCTTCGAGGGGGCAACCTCCTTTTACCCCACTTAAATGTTCAAGTACAAGATGATTCAAAATGAAAATGTCTCCTTGGTATATATAGGAGACTAGGAGGTATAGTTACAACTAATGGCCTAAAGCCGACATAAATAAAATAA
>JASDQU010186474.1:26231-37348 GCA_032191745.1 Picea mariana | reverse complement strand
ACTGGTAGTTGGCTTTAACAACTCTTTTATCCATAGACACCCGACCCAAGACAGGCATAGTGTGGACAACAATCCTGCTTCTGTCGATTGCGATGCAGAGACATTGGAAAGCATGACTGAATTGTACAAACAACATGGAAAAGTATCCGGTGATAAGAGTACCCAGTCCCCCGCCAGCACTCCCAAGAGAATGACATCATGGAGCATCGCTTTGACGGCCCACCCCAGTAAGAAAGAAACCCAGAAATCTTTGAATGGGGGAGGAGATAAGAACCCTCCTCACATAAAAATTGATAGTTCTCACAAACTTCCACTGACGAAGAAGAGAAAAAACAATGCAGGGAAGGTGGAGGAACCCGAAATTGAAAGTGAACATCTACAACTTGAAATTGAAACTAAGAACATGCACAAAATTGGGTCGTCCGCGGTGGAAATATCTAAGACCAGAATTTTTTACGAAGATGAATCCTTCATATTCCAGAGCATTGTTTTTGACAACCAATCTAAAAGTATGGTCATTGAAAAGAGAGATGTAAAAAACAGGAAAGGAAAATCTTGCACAAAGATTAACTTTAGAAAAATGCGGTCATCCCAAATCTCCTCATTTCACCAAGTAACCACTGAAATTCTTCGTGATTCCATTGGAGGAATTGAGATGGAAAATGCCAATCTAAAAGACTGCCTCAACGAATTTGAGCATGCTTTCATTTCAGCCCCAGAATTTTCCAGTCCTTTGGCAAAAATCATGCCTGCTACCACTGTAGCTAAGATGAAAGTATCATCTACCCTCCTTGCATACTCTAGAGCCCTTGTAGAGAATAAGATCAACAAAAGAATCCAGCTAGTTACTGAAGCCTGGAAAACATCGCAAAACTTAGTTTTCTTTGGAAAGAAGGCAAATGATTTCCAGGAACATTTGGATTCAAATTTAAAAAATGATCAGCATTTCTATGAACAGGTGCTGACCCATTTTGTCAACACATCAGAACTGAAAAGAAGACAAGATAAACTCCCCTCCCCAAAGCAGACCAAAAAAGTAAAAGCATGTTGGAAAAAGAAAGTTAACAACCTGGATATCATTGTCAAATCATGTAAAAAAGTCATATCAGAGAAGGAAGATTTATTCACAAGCTTGATCCAAATGGACTTAGCCAGAAGTACCAACGAGGTTCAAGACCCAAACTTTATTCTCAAATCCTTGTCAACCACCAAAGAAGCCTTTCGGGAACAAGTTGATATTTTAAAGGAGTTGTCTTTCGAAAAGTTTTACGGCATACATGAACATCATCTATATGAGCACGAGCACTAGGTACTGGACTATGCGGCACACAATGAAGAAATTGAACAGAGTCTACATAGTATTTCAATGGATCTAAGGAAATTAGAAAACAACCTTTACGACATAGAAATCCAGGATGAAATAAACATGGCCCCCATGAAAAGCTACATCGAAGAATGGTTCCAACAGAGAATGGACAACCTCATCCAGGAAGGGTAACAATCAGTCGACAGGACTCCACTGACCATCAACGACAGCAACAAAAATGCATCGGGTTCATAGTAAGTCTATACTGGCATCTTGTTTTCTTTATCAATCCAGTTTAAGTCTATACTGTCATCTTGTTTTCTTTATCAATCCACTTATGACCTCTTTAAATAGAAAACTATAATCAAATACTCATAGCTTCCAATTTCTTCTTTTCAGGTCTTCCTCTCTACCGTCACACACCTCTTCTTTCGACATTCCTAATTCTTGTACTTATTTCTTTTTATGGTCCATGGGAGCCCCAATCCTAGTCTATATGACAAACGCATTTAAATTTCCAGAAATATGTAAGACACATTATTATTTTTTGATAAATTCCAAAGAAAACTGATTCGAGAATGCCTTTATTGTATACTAAATTTTGGGTGTCTAGGAACCTTTCTTCTTTGTTCCAAAGAAAACTAATTCGGGTCTGCTACATTTCTTCTGTCCTATTTTATGCTAATTTTTTTTGTCTTGCATGATGTTGTTACTATTCTATTGTATGCTAACTTTTTGGGTGTCCAAGAACCTATACTTTGATCAATTTTGATTTTTTCTTTTGTCCAAAAGCCTTTGCTTTCAAGAAAACTAATTCAGGAATGCTAATTTTTTTGTCTTTTTCTCCACGAACCTATGTAATAGACGTTATTATATGTAACAGACATCATTTATTTTTGATAAATTTCTATATTCTGTTGATCAATTTGTATATCGCGGAACTCTCAGTGCTATTTGTAGGCCACAGAACAACAGAGGCCCAATTTTGAGCCCGCCACCCTGAGAACCCACGATCCAAAAACTGGCTAAGTATGGAGGTCTGCTACATTTTTTGTGTCCTGTTGTATGCTTAATTTTTTGTCTTGCACGGCGTTGTTACTATTCTATTGTATGCTAACTTTTTGGGTTTAACAAATGTTATTACTATTCTAATGTATGCTTTTAAATGTTGATGTAATTTCCAGAGATATGTAACAAACATTAGTTATTTTTGATAAATTTCTATAGTCTGCAAGCATGCTTGTCAATTTGTATATCATGGAACTGTCGGTGCTATTTGTAGGCCACAGAAAAACAGAGGCCCAATTTTGAGCCCACCAGCCCAAGAACCCGTGATCTAAACACTGGCTAAGTATGGAGGTCTAGTACAATTTTTTTGTCCTATTGTATGCTAAATTTTTTGTCTTGCACGACGTTGTTACTATTCTATTGTATGCTATCTTTTTGGGTGTCCAGGATTCTATACTTTGATAAATTTCGATTTTTATTCTGTCCATAACTCTTTGTTTTAAAGAAAACTAGTTTGGGAATGCTAATTTTTTTTGTGTTTTTCTCCACGAACCTATGTAATAGACGTTATTACTATTCTATTATATGCTTTTAAATGTTGATGTAATTTCCAGAGATATGTAACAGACATTATTTTTTTTTTGTCCAAGACCCCTTGTTTTAAAGATAACTAATTCGGGAACGCTAATTTCTTTTTGTTTTTTTCCACGAACCTATGTAACATACGTTACTACTATTTTTTTTGTTTCTCTCCATAAACATATGGAAAGAAAACTAATTCGGGAATGCTAAATTTTTTGTGTCCAAGAACCTTTTAAATGCTGATATTTTTTGATATATTTCAGGAAGAACTAATTCGGGAATACTATGTTCTGCATGCAAACCACATGTATTCAACTTGCTAGCCACGTGTCTGTACTCGGTCGCATTTACTCCCATCCCAACCTGGCAGGGACTACGCTGCCATGCAACACTTGTTGGGAATAGAAATCTATTAGAATTTCTTATATTATTCTATATTAATTTAATCAAAATTAACAATAATATAAAGAGAATTATAAATGAAGGTTAAAATTACTAAAATTCACGAAAAAATCATTTGTATGACTTAAAATTCAATCATGGCTCATCATTGATATAGCATAAATTGAATTTGTTGTTTGTTTTTTACTTTGAGCTTCTTAGGATTGTTTTTTTTTTTTACTTCGAGCTACTTAGGATTATAAGTTTCTTGGATATGGAATAAAACTATAAAAAGCAAAGCACCAACCAATTGGTTATGGTTTGTTATAAAATATGTCTTTTTTTTCCATTCCAAGTTCAAAGGGGGTAATTGATTTCAAGTGTAGGTTAAAATACCATCATCTACTTCGAATCAGTTTTTGAACTGTATCTTTATATCGTTAGTATGATTCATTGCAATTCCATCTTTAAAATAATATGTACGAGCAGAACGCAAGGCTCTTGACTTATTGACTTTTTACATCTAAATAATTTCAATTGTGTTTCATATGCAAACATATAAACATAATTACCAAGGTGCCTTTTTAACATATGCTTGAAATTACGTGTCTCATGCTCATGGTTTCAAACACGGACCCCGTTCACTCACTTGCACTACCCATTTAGCTTGTTCGTAAAACAACAATCACAATATAAAGAAACCTAATAAATACTTGAGAACTATCTAAGAAGGTTCCCTGTAAAGTATACAAGATATGTTGAATTTGGGAAGAAGAATATACCCAGTGGATTGCAATAGTGAGAGGGGAAATACATGTTGGAAGAATTGGGGATTTTACAAACAATATGGAAGATAGAGAAAGGCAAGTGCAAGCTAGCAAGATTTTGTTGCAATGGAGTGAGAGTTAGGAGGAGAATATTGGATGCCTTAAATAGATATCTAAAAATTCATATGAATGTTGTGAACTGTATTGTAATTTGGAATGTTTGTGCATGACTTCATTGTTTCAAATTCAGTTGGTTTCACCGTTATCATATTCCAATTGTGTCATATTAGGTATCGGTATTCTATTTGTTCTAAGTGGTTGTTAGTCTACTTTAGCATCTCTATGCCCTCTATTTCAAATAAGCAATCCAAAACCACGCTAGCCTCTGAACTAACCCTGCACCTTATTATTTACCTAAGGCTAGGGTTACCTTATATATTCCTTACATACTCTATTCATGGCATTACAAAGGTGGAATTAGGTTTAGTCGGTCTTTAGTTCTATCCCAATCCCTATGGGATGGAACTGAGCGAGGGTTTCCCACGATCCAAGTAAAGGGTAAAGGGGGAATACCCATATACTAATTAATTGCAGTGCTCCGCTCGTTGTAAGATGTTCCATCATATAGGGTCATAGGGTAGTTTAGAGGATAAATTGTAGGTTTGGTGTTACCTAGTCTATTTCTTCTCATCACCCATAAGATATCGGGGTAAGCATAAATGCCTACCCCTCCCTATAACAGAAGTGCAGGTCTACCCCTATTACTGGTATGGGATGTCTGTAATGTCCCCAAGGTCGAGCCCTATTGTAAATCATGTCTATGAAGTATAGAGCTTGCATTATGAATTGTAATTATGTTTTATAGGCTAGTGAGCCAAGTTTATATAAGTTGGTGGGCTTATGTGTTATTAGGCTGGAGAGCCTAGGTGTTAAGGCCAGGAGCCTTCTTTTGTATATGTAATCATGCAGAACATTAATAAAAATATAAACACCGTTGCATGCAGAGATGAATGAGTGATGGGGGACTAAGCTTCCACAGATTGGGTAAGGGATTGGGGGATGGAAGGTTGGAAAGAGAGGCTAAGTGTTGAGCCTAGGGGCTTAGGTCCTTGGGAATAATATTTTAATATTATTCCAAAATCCATGTGAAATATATGTTGTGTCCTAAGTTCCTGGAGAGGAACGCATGGAGTGCATGCAGCTTCATGGGTGACATGTGTCGACCCAGGCACATGCAGTTAAAAAACTACAGAAGTCATTCGTCGAGGGGGTCGCTTCTCATTCCATGATCCTTTGCGTCCGATTTCAGATACCCTCATGCAGCTCTGAAGGGGCTGAAGAACCGGGTTTTAAGGCCCTTAGTTGAAGAGGCAATCTGTCAGGCCTGTGAGAAGCTATTTCCAGGTGAAGGAGTCTGCTGGGAAGTGGTATTCTTCCAGAGAGAGTCCAGCACCAGCTACTGAGCTCTAATACTTCCTAATATGGCTTGTTGCTGAGACCCAGAGAGGGAGGTGAAGCACTGATGGATTGTGCTTGTGAAGGTGTATACTCCCAGGCGGAACAAGCATGTGGGGAATGAGAGTCCTTGAGTGGTGGGCGTAAGAAGGCATCCTGGGAAGAATCCTTCCAGTTATTCTGTGCAGTTTTCCCTGTAACCTCAGCCTAGACTAGGATTCCTTGCCTTGGGTGGAGCTTAGTCCCAACTCGGGGGTGACCCACTACTGAGCATGATGAGTAGCGTGGTCTAAGGATGGGAGGTTTGTGGAAGGCCTGCACGTGTTTGGTGGAATTACCATGGTTTCAAAGATAAGTATCAGCTTATGCTTAATATTATGTTTTGCATGTTTGTGATGCTTATATGTATCATCTATTCTATTGTGCATATGAATTATTGTTAATGACAGGGATTATTTATGTTTGCAGTAATCTTGTGCTTACTCTGAGTTAAATGTGTTTAATATGACTTAAATGCATGTTATTCATTAAGTATGAGAATGATGTTGTTCCGCATAGTAGCATTTGCCCGGCCAGTGGGATGACAACCAGGGGCATTACAGTATGGTATCAGAACCTAGTTTCAATGCTGAGCCTAGATGGGTTGGATAAGTGGTCTTTGGACCGAGGTTTTGAGAAGAAATTGTGTCTGGAGGACTAATTTCAGACCTCAAAATGTTTATGAGTGTCAACGGAATACTTGATCGTGTTACAAAGCTAAGGAGGTGTAGTGGTATTATAAAACTACAGTCGGTGTGGTTTATGGCCACAGGGAGAGAGAGAACTCCACACCATAAGTGTTGAATCAAGTAGATGATGGTTCAGAAGGAGGGTACCAAGTCATTGGCCAAAATTCCTTGAGAAGCAGAGTTGGATGGTCAGAATTCTCTGTGGAGAACTCGTGAAATCGCGAGGGCCATAAGATGGATAGAAGTTGCAACGTGGTTAGTGGATGGAGAAACTTGCCACCCTAGGATCCAGAATAAACATGGGTCATTGATCATGGTTGGTTTGAACCGTTGGATCATTTCATGAATTCAAAGATCGTGAACTTGGAGCGCAGGCCAAATTCTTGGTCACTCCAAGTCCCGAATCGTGAAAGAGATTAACAAGGGTAGAATCGAATGGTGGAGCGCTTCCAGGAAGAAGTGTCGAAATCCTGTGAGTCGTTGGATCCAGCCAACTAGTGAGGAATTTAGGGTTGAAGAGCTTTGATAGGTGTAAGCATAGGAGAGATCTAGACCATTAAATCCAAATCATCAAGGATCGTTGGATCTCATACAATAACTCATGTATCAGAATTCGGGGATTGAAGTGACAAGAGATTTGGAGTCGTTGCATCGTGAACTCCTGGTTACTGAAAACTCGAAACCCCAAAATCCTGAAATGATCTACACCGTAGATCATACAAGAGGAACTTGACCGTTGGATCAAGTAGATGAATAGACCGTAATTTCAAAATTTCGGCAAGCGGAAGTTTGAGATGGGTAGATGCACAAACTCTTGATGCCCAAAACTCCGAAACAAAAAGTAAAAGTAGTGGGGCCCCCTGGCATCGTTGGGAGTGAGGTGGACCTTCTTAAGGACACCATGTGTCACTACCTTGTTGGGTGATAGTTTTGTTGTGGGCCCGGAGGGTAAGGAAATCAAATTTTCTGAAGTCAGGAGTTGGAGAGGGAAGCAAGTGTGAGAACCTTAGGGACCAAAACCCCGAAACTTGAAACTCTGAAGCCCTGAAATCCCGAAACCCAAAGTTTTGTTTGGAGAGACTTGTAGCACCTAGAAGTTTAGCATTTGATCATGGCCCATGGACGCATGGGTTGGGGACTAAGAAAATGGGGGCCATCGCCAGAAATTGCAGAGCCAAACAGAGCTAAGAAAATTCGTGGAATCAAAACATTTTCTTATTCGTGTTGGTTTATGAATGTTGTAGTTTTATTAAGGTTTTAAGTCCTGACAAACTTTGGTTGACTGGATGTTGTGTGTGCAGAGTTCAATGAGTGTAAGCACAGTCATGAATCGATGCCGAGTATAGAAATGGAAGAGGTGCAGATTGCCTCCAATTCAGAGAACGAAAGAGAAAAAAGGGATGTTAACTTGGGAGTCGAAGGATCAAACTCCTATGGGCACGGAAGAGAATTGGATAAAGAAGGGCATGTGATGAAAATCATTAAAAGATTGTAGAAAGATGCCCAGGCTCACCAAGCCGATAGCCGAAAGCTCATGAGGGTCAGGGATCGGCAGGGTGAATTCAACTTAAAGATGTTGAAGAACTTGGAAAGAATAGAAAGGAAATTGGAAAAGGAGAGTGACACAAGCAAAACAGGGAGTCGTAGGACCCCTGAGAGAAAAACAAGATCGAGGAGTGGTAGCAGACATTGTCGTCGCTCCCCAAATCATTCCAATAAGGAAGCACACAGTAGTTCAAGCCCATCCCCTACCAGAAAACAATGAAGATCTAGAGTGGATGAATTGAAAGGGGAGATGAACAAGATTAAGCCCCCTACGTTTGATGGAGAACATAAGAAGGAGGAAGATGTCGAAACATGGTTGCTTGGCATGAGGAAATATTTCCAATTGTAGAATTATTCCTCTCATGCAGAAGAAAGAATTGCGATGTATCAACTAAAAGGAAAAGCATCCATGTGGTGGGATCATCTTGTGCAGGTGCAGCACGTTAGAGAGAAAGATATCACATGGAAGGAATTCAAGAGGTATTTCTAGAGAAAATACTTGACTAAAAGATACTATGATAGAAAGATGAAGGAGTTCTTTGAACTCAAGTTGGGCAGCATGACCATTGATGAATATGAACAAATGTTTTTGGAATTACTAAAGTATGTTCCATTCATCAAAGATGAGGCTGTCAAGATTCAGAGGTATCTGAGTGGACTTCCACCTCCCATTGGTGACAAGATTCAGTATGATGATCCTAAGACTATGGAAGAAACAATAAGAAGAGTGAAATGCTTATATGAGTAGCAAAGAGAAAAGCCTACCTTTCAGAATGCTTGGGATGACCAGCAGAAGTTTGAGAAAGAACAAAGGTAGAAGGGAAACAAACCTCCCTTTTTCAGAAATAGTCCTCAAGGACATCCATCGTTTAGAGAACCGAGAATGGCTGAAGTGGGGGAATAAAGGTCGAGACAAATGCCCATTCAGTGTTGGGGCTATAAAGAGAACCACAAGTACAGAGATTGTCCCCATAAAAATGGAAAAGCAAGAGCTGTCCATAATGTTCAACAAGCTAAAATAGTGGAGGACATGGGCAGTAGAATGCCAAGGATCTATGTGGCCCTCGACAACAAGCAAGCCGAATTTCAGTCGCACATGATTGAAGTGGAAGGTATGATTAACAAACAACCATTTATTATTTTAATTGATTCAGGGGGTAGCCATAGTTATGTAGATCCTAGGGTGGTGGAAAGTTTTCATTTATCAAGAAGCAAACAGGAAAAGTCTTGGTTAGTGCAGTTGGCTATAGGAACCAAGAGGAAAGTCACTGAGTTGGTTAAGTCATATTCGATGGACATGAAGGGATTGAGCACGAAGGCTGAATTGAATATTCTGCCTTTAGGTTCTTATGACTGTTTAATTGGGATGGACTGGTTGGACCAGTACCATGCCCTCCTGGACTATCGTAACAAGGAATTTACATGCCCGGATGAGGGGGGGAATCGGAAAACAGTTCAAGGAATTCCCAGAGCTGTGGTTGTTAGAGAAATCTCAACAATGCAGTTGAAAAAGTGCTACATGAAAGGCTGTCAATTGTTTGCATCCCATGTGGAGGAAGCATCCAAAGATGAACTCTCAAATATTGGAGACCATGCGGTACTAACAGAGTTTGAAGACATATTTCAGGAAGTACCCAGACTACCTCCAAAGAGAGATATCGATCTTTCTATAAATTTGATGCCTGGAGCAGCTCCAGTGTCAAAAGCTCCTTATAGAATGAGTACGCTAGAGCTGAAGAATGAGTACGCTAGAATGAGTTGCAATTGCATCTTGAAGAGCTTCTAAAGAAGGGGTACATTCTCCCAAGCATGTCACCTTGGGGTGCCTCGATCCTATTCATGAAGAAGAAGGATGGGACGTTGAGGCTGTGCATTGATTTCAAACAGTTGAACAAAGTAACTGTCAAGAACAAGTATCCTTTGCCGAGGATCGACGATCTTTTCGATCAGCTGAAAGGTGCAAAAATATTTTCGAAGATAGATCTCAGATTGAGATATCACCAAGTAAGAATGAAGGATGAAGACATCAACAAGACTACCTTTAGAACAAGGTATGGTCATTACAAGCTCACAGTGGTACCATTTGGGTTGTCGAACGCACCTGCTGTTTTTATGTGCTTGATGAATGGTGTATTCAGGGACTATTTAGACAAGTTTGTCATAGTCTTCCTGGGTGACATTTTGGTCTATTCCAAGTCAGAGGAAGAGCATGAAAAACACTTGAGGATGGTGCTGCAAGTGTTGAGAGAACACCAGCTGTATGCCAAGTTGAGCAAATGCTCATTTTATCAAAGGCAGATCCATTACTTGGGGCACATTATTTCAGAACAAGGGATTGTCGTGGATCCTGAGAAGGTTGAGGCCATCAGAGAATAGTCAGTTCCAAGGAATGTGGCGGAAGTTAGATCCTTTATGGGTCTAGCGGGATATTACAGAAGGTTTATCGCAGGGTTCTCAAAGATAGCTCACCCTATCACTTCCTTGCAAAGGAAGGAGGAAAAGTTTCAATGGACTAAAGAGTGTGAGAAAAGTTTCCAACGATTGAAGCAGTTGTTAACCAGCACTCCAATCTTGAGGATTGCAGATCCAAATGTGGATTTCATGGTGTGCACAGATGCATGTAAAGAAGGGTTGGGAGGAGTTCTCAGTTAGAATGGATTTGTAATCTGTTATGAGTCCAGGAAGCTGAAAGAGCATGAAAATAATTATGCCACTCGTGATTTGGAGTTGGCAGCAATCGTTCATGCTCTGAGGAAATGGAGGCATTACGTCATGGGAAGGAGGTTTGAACTCAGAACAGACCATAATGATCTAAAATATTTGTTTGATCAGCCAACCTTAAACGCTAGACAAAGTAGGTGGCTGGAATTTATGTGTGAGTATGACTTTAAGATCAAGCATATCAAAGGAAAGGAGAATAAAGTGGTTGATGCACTCAACAAGAGGGTGCATGAATTACATGCTACAGCCATTAGCATGTATCAGACTGATATTAAAAGAAGAATTTTGGAGGCTGCAAATGTAGATCTGCAGTACAGAGAATTGGTAGCCAAGCTACAGCAGGGTAAGATGCCACAGAAGATGGAAATTTATAAATTGGAAACCGATGGAATATTGTTGTACAAGAACAAAATTTTTGTACCCAATGTCCAGTGCTTGAAACAGATGATTTTGTAGGAGATGCATAATGTGCCTTATGCAAGGCACCATGGATATCATAAAACAGTAGCAGCGGTCAAGAGCCATAAATTTTGGCCGAGTATAAAGAGAGAGATCACTGAATACATCGCCAGATGTATGGAGTGCCAGAAAGTTAAAGCTGAGCATAGGCACCCAGCAGGGTTG
>JASDQU010186474.1:9306-20631 GCA_032191745.1 Picea mariana | reverse complement strand
TGAAAAGGGATCGACATCAAACATGAAAAATAAGGTACGTCAACTTAATCTCTTGAGCCTTGTATTTACATATGAGTGATGGGGGTTTAGGCATGGGATGATGGTAAGAAGTAAGAATCTTTAGGTCATTTCTACATGCATGATAAAAACCTTTAGTGCTAGTCCGTAGGAGGGATTTCCCACCCAAAACACTGATGGTGATCTTGTTAATGGCTCTTGAGTCTGTACACATTCTCCATCATCCATCTTTCTTTGGACTTAACATAGTTGGAACTGTGCATGGAATCAAGCTCTCTCTGACCAACCCTTTGTCTAACAATTCCTGGACCGGGTTCTTTATCTCCTCATTATCTCGAGGTGTCAGTCTGTATGTTTCTTTGTTTGGAAGACTTGCTCCTAGTATCAGGTCAATATGATGGATGATACTTTTGATGGGTGGTAATGATTTAGGCAGCTCATCCACCACTATGTCAGCAAAATTATCCAACAATTCCCGAATTTATTATGACAAATCATCCATTGAAGTACTTCTAAGGACAACTCTAGGTTTCCTCACCACAAAAAATTGGATCTCCTGTCCTTTCTTAACTTCTCTCAGGACTTCCTTCCTGCTCATGAGAAGTATGATTGTGATGGATTCCTCTTTCTCTTTCTTCTCTTCTATTGGCAGCAACATGTGTGTCCTACCATTCTTCTCCAAGGTGTATGCATTCTTCCTCCCATAATGAATGACATTTCTATCAAACTTCCATGGTCTTCCCAGCAAAATATGGAATACATCCATGGGAATTACATCACATAGAATTTCATCTCTATATCCTCCTATTTTAAATTCAACCAAGCATTGTTTAGTAACCATTACCTGGTGTCCTTTTTGTACCCATGAGACTTTGTATGGATTCGGATGTGCAGTTGTGTCCAACTCCAATTTCTCCACCATCTCTGTGAATACTAAGTTGTTAGTACTCCCACTATCAATTATCACCTTGCAGACTTTGTCCTTAGTCTTGCAAGCTATCCTGAAGATATTGTTTCGCTGCACTGGCTTCTCAACTTCTGCCTCTGGTTTTTAGAGAAATTTTCTCAACATTAGGGATGTTCCATCCTCTGCTCCTTCTGCTTCAACATTTATTCTCTGTTCTTCAGAAATGTGAGCTTCACCTTCTCCTTCTTTCTTTCTCTTGGTACATTCCCAAGACTTATGTCCTACCTTTCCATAGGTGTAACATCTCACTTCTCCTCCACTGCCTCTTCCTCTTCCTCTGGAAGAACTTCTTCCACCATCTTGTCTTCCTTGAAAACTTCCTCCTCTTTCTGAGTGACTATGTGGTTTCTTAGTCTCATATTTGGATTTTTGTGCCTTGTCTTGGGAAACCCCCTTGCCTTTGTTCGGAACTAGGCTTCTACCTCTACCTTGCTAATTTTGTTTTGTGGCCAACTTCTCCTCTGCCTTCAGTGCAAACTGATAAGCATCCTCTACTGTCCTTACTGACATCATGCTGATCTCATCCTGGATTTCATACCTTAGGCCATTTATATACCTGGCAACTTTTTCTTCATCCTTCTCTCTTTGTCTAGTTTTGATGTTCATCTTGTAGAACTCCTCCGTGTATTCTTTAACTGTCGTACCCTTCTATCTCAAGTTCTACAATTTCCTAAACAGATTGATCTGGTAATATTTGGGCATGAATTTTTCCTTCATCTTTGCTACCATTATGTTCCAATTATTTATCTTCTGTTTTCCCTTGCTTCTCCTCCCAGTCTGCAGTTCATCCGACCAAAGTGTTGCATGTCCTTTGAGTCTAGTGACAACATGTATCACCCTTTTATCCTCATCGACATTTTCATAGTCAAAATATTTTTCCATGGCTCTTACCCAATCTAGTATCTCTTCAGCATCCAAATTATCTTCATACATTGGGACCTCTATCTTGGATATAGCTCCCAATCTAACAATCGCTCTTAGAAAGTTCTCTTCGACAACATTCTCTCCTGTAGTATCTTTGACTTCTACTTTGTCTTTCTCAACGTCGTTGATGTCTCCAGCATCAGGTTCCCTCCTCTATGTTGCATCCATCACCTCTAATCTTGCACAAAGTTCTCTCATCTCCTTTCTACAGCCCGATTGGCTAAAGGTTATTCCAATCACCTCCTCGGTGCCATTGTGTCAACTGTCTCTCACATGCAGAGTGTAGCTTTGAGTCCTATCGTCTCCTTTATCTCCTTCACCTGAAATCTATAGATGAAAAAGCTGCTCTGATACCACTTGATGTAGTGCCCCTACCACAGTAGGGTATGTTTACCTCCCAGTCTCTAGATATTCTCAATATTCGAGCTAGAACAACTCTTCAATTCTCTGCTAGGATATTCAAGAATTATCCACAAGTCCTTCTCATGAAACTCCATTGTGAGAATAAGCACTAGGTGCATGTTTCTCCTAACAAAATGTGCTTTGTGCTTTGGGACCTTGGGTGTTCTGTTTCCAAGTCACCCAAATCTCTTGAGTCCCAATCTCCCCATTTATGAATTTTCCCTAAGACCGATTTTGATGTTCCTATGCCTTCCTCGATCTACGGCTGTGATCGTTTCGTGATTTCGCGACTTTGGGGGTTGGTTCACCTCTGTTCTCCTGATCCTCAATTTCCCAATATTTGCGAGTGTCAGGTCGACAACTCATGACTCTCTTCGATCGATGATTGTGATAAAGTCACGATTTTGCATTTCACGGCTTTAGGAGTCCCCTTACCTCTATTCTCCCGATACCCAAATTAGTGATGGTGCTAGATTGACGGTCTAGATTTTTCCTCGGATCAACGACTATGATCAAGTCGGTATTTCACGTTTTGTAGATTTCAATCTTATGGAGTCCCTTTGACACTTTGCCGAATTCCAAATCTGTACACTCCTTGCAGCAGACTCTTATGCAAGACTTGGTTCTTGCGGGTGAATGTGCACACTTTGCACTCCTTGCAAAGGGAATGTTTTGTGCTATCTCTTCTGAGCTTTGAAATCGAAACAGATCCTATCATGTACTCCTTGCATTCCGTGTGAACACTTTGCACTCACTCAACAGAAGAGAAACAATTGAAACTTATACTAACATTCACAGTTTCATCCATTCATAACGAAATTCATTCATTTATGAAAATACAATAACAGAGAATTACAAACAGTAACAATGCTATGAATTTGAGTCAAATTTCCTCTGTCATATTCATTCAAAAGTAAATGGCTACAGTTAATATCAAAACAATAACTCAAAACTCAAAAAATTCCTGCTAACTCGCAACAGCCTCATTTGGGCGTACAAAACATCTATTTATCTCAGAGGGTCCTTAGGGTTACCCCCGACTACTCGTCTACTCGAAAAATGAAAAAAACTCTAATTGCTACCTAAGTTCAATTAAATTCAAGACTCGGGGTGAAACTCCCAGATCACTTGTGATCATCCACTCCCAAGTGTTTGATCTTCTTCCTTTTTTCCAATCAGCTCCAAAAGATTCGCAGTAAGTCCCAACATTTAGGATTCTGAAATGATTCCCAGGCATTGAGTTGTCCTGCCACGCATGCTTGCTGATGATGCTCCTACATCATGTTCCCTAGTGCATTGGGCATTGGTCACAAGGCTCTTAGACTTCTTGTCCGACATGTTTCTTTTGACCATACAAGGGAGGTGGCGTAGTTGAAGGACTGTTCAACAAAGAAGGGGAACACTTCCTTGGGTGACACAAGTGCATGAGGAATGATGGATTGTAGGCTAGTTGCAGTAGCGAGCACCTTGGGCTTAGAAATTCTATTGAGAATCAGACCTTATCCTGTCACTAGGAACCCTTTTTCCTTGGTGGACTTAAGACCCAACTCAAGGGTGACCTGTTGTTGAAATATTATGAGAAACAGAGTCTATGGATGGGAGGAATTTCTGAGTTATGTGTGCAGTTGGTGATTTTCATAAAAGATAAGTGTTCTTATGTGCTTATCTTGTTTATTGTGTGCTTATTTATCTATGTTTGACATGGGTTAATTCTTGTATGTTGGTGCATTTAAGTAAATTGTTTTGATTCTATCTAATGTTTTTTTTACATGTAAGTATGGTGCTTATGGCATGTATTTGTATATGTGCATGAGTATGAAAATTATTGTTATTTTCCCTATTAAGTTATCCTTCGATATTTGTCATGAGTCTTCAAGGAAAGGATCGAATGGCCAGGTGTGTAGGAAAGTAGCATGTGTGCACACAAGTTGGAACTCATGTGTGCATTCAAGGAAATAGACCTAGCACAAAGGGAGATCAGAATTGGCATCTGACACTAGGGTGGTTGTGCGCACGATTATGTTGTGTGATCAATATGTTGGTGTGCACAATTGTTTTTAGTTACTTCTGTTGTGTAAAGTTGTGTTAAAAGAAGAAAGTTAGTGTGGCGTGACTTAGCTTGAGGTTGAGCATTTTACTTCAAGTTATACTGCACAGGATAGGATTTAGTATAGAATATGCATAGTGGATCTTTGGAGTAGCATTGCTTATTAGTTTGTTGGAGATGTTATAATTTGGTTGATTCGGAGCTACAAAAGTTTGGATTGTGTGACATGCCCCAACTTGGGGTGGCTGGGGACGTTACATTCTTGTATCAAAGAAATTTGTTCAACACTGGACTTGTATGGGCCAGAGGTCAATAAGAAGCATCATAGATCTAGTTTCAACATTGATCCTGCATAGGCCGAGTTTCCATGTGGCCATGGTGCACATTAAATAATGATGCATAGATGTTCACACTAAATTCATGATATTGTGGAGTGAGGCATTGGAACTATGCGGTAAATAATGGTGCATGGGTGTGCGCACTAAAGGTTTGGGGTTGCCCATAACAAATTTGTGGTACATGTGCATTACCGATACACAATGTACATGTTGAAATGGAAATTGTGCATTTGAATGTGTTGAATACCAGTGCATGCATGGGCTTCAAAAGGAAGGATTATGACAAAATGGTGTAGAGTTAATGAATTTGTTTCATAAATTCATCTAACAAATATTGTTGTCTACACATTTTGCAGAATTATCAATGATTAGAGAAGGAAAGAATTAGTGCAGAAGGTCAAAATCATGGAAGACACACATAGGACTTACTTTCTTGATGATGAATTTGGGGATTTGTATGTCGGTTTGGGTGTTGATGGTACAGATTCCAAGCAGGAGTGCATTAACTTGGTAGAAACCATAAATGGATTGCAAAAATATGTCTAAAGCTATAAGGTTGATAATGAAATGATTATGAGAGCCAAGGAGTAGTAAGATGACTTGAATGTCAAAGTGATGTAGAGCATGGAAAGAATAGCAAAGAAAATGGATAAGGAGACAAAGTCAAGTAGGTCAAGAATTCGTAGGTATCATGATGAGAAAATAAGAGAAGGAAGAACTGTTGATATGCATTGACCTCATTCACCAAGGAATTCATTTAGGATATCACGCAATAGATCAATTCCATCTCCTGTTAGGAAGCATAAAATAAGGAATGGGGTGGAGGAGCTATAGGGAGAAACGAATAAGATCAATCCTCCTACCTTTGACGGTGAGCACAAGAAGGATGAAGATGTGGAGAACTAGTTGGGTATAAGGAAGTAATTCCATATACATAATTATTCTACGTAAGAAGAAGGGAGAATTGTCATCTATCAGCTAAAAGAAAAAGCATCAATGTGGTGGGATCATTTTTTGCAATTGGAATAAATTGTTGAGAAGAAAGTTACTTGGAAGAAGTTCAAGAGGCATTTTCAAAAGAAATACTTAACCAACCAGTACTATGACAAGAAAATGAAGTTCTCTAAACTCAAGCTTTGGAGTATGTTGATAGATGAGTATAAAGAACATTGTTACAACTGTTGAAATATATTGCATTCATCAGGGATGAGAAAGTTAAAATTAAAAGGTAAATGAGTGGGTGTCCCTCATTTGTTAGTGACAATATACAGTATGATGACCCCAACACATTGGAGGAAACCATAAGGCACACTAAGTGTCTTTGTGAGTAGCAAAGGGGAAGACTGATTTTACAAAAGGATTGGGAAGATAAGATGAAAAGAAAGGTGGACCAAAGGAAGAAGGGGGCTAAGCCACCATTTTTCAGAAATGATTTGAAAGTACATCCAATCTCAAAGAGCCCAGAATGTCGAAGACAATGGGACAAAATCCATAATAGAAATCTATTCAATGTTGGAGTTGTGGCGAAGATCATATGCACAAAGATTTCCCTCAAAGAGGTGATAAAGAGAGGACTACACATAGTGTACAACAATATGCAACAATTGAGGACATGGGAAAAAATATGCCAAGGATTTATGCATCCTTGGATAACAAGTAGGCTAAGTTTCAGTCGCACATGATTGAAGTGGAAGGTAAAGTTAATGACCAACCCATTTTTATTTTAATTAATTATGGATCTAGTCATAGTTATGTAGATCCTAATATGCTAAATTGCTGAGAAGCAAGATTGGAAAACCTTGGTTGGTGTAGTTAGCTACAGGAGAAAAAAGGAAAATTATTGAGATGGTTAATACATGTTCAATGTAAATTAATGAACTACGCACAAAGGTTTATTTGAATATCATACCTTTGGGTTCATATGATTCCCCCCTTGGTATGGATTGATTGGACAAGCACCATGTTGTCCTGGATTGTTACAATAAGGCATTCACTTGTTTGGAAGAGGAAGGAAACTTAAGAACAATTCAAAGAATTCCAAGGGTTGTAACTATGAAAGAAGTTTCATCTTTGCAATTGAATAAAATATACAGGAAATGATGTCAAGTATTTGCAGCGGACATGGAAGAGGAATCTAAGGATAAAGTGCCAAGTATTGAAGACTGCACAATACTGAAAGGGTACAAGGATGTCTTTAAAAATATACCAAGATTTTATCTGATAAAATATATTGATTTCTCTATAAATCTAATCCCGAGAATAGCACATGTATCCAAAATAATGAAAAAGATTCATGTCATAAAAATATACTATACTAATCATGTTAAAATTTAAAATAAAAATAATGAGTGAACTTTTAGTAGTTATATTATATAAAAGATTGAAAAAAATTAAAAATAATGGGTGGAATCTTAATAAGCCAAGAGAAAAGGGAAAATATAGAAGCAATCTCCTGATTCTTGCTTGAGAAGGTTCACACATATGCACAAACAAGGTTAGGCTTGAATGATATAAATATTTTTTAGATTTTTTTTAAGTTTCTTGGGTTTTAGTTTTTGAATTATTTTTATGAGATAAGATAACAATTGAATAAATTTTATAATATTTTTTTAAGATAGTATCAAAGTGATTTTTTAAAATTATAAATATTATTTAATTATTATTTTTAGATAAAATGTTTTTTTACTATTATTAATGACACTTACTAGGTTGTTGGTTGAAAATGTGGTATTGGAGTGCATAGAAATGTGTGTGTTTTAAGAAAAAAGTACATGTTCTTAATCATAGAGCCTTGGTGCTCTGTGAACTCTCACACACATTTGTCAATATAGATTTTTGAGAAATGTGTGTGTTTGTTCATGAGCATAAGTATACATGCACTTTAGAACACATGCATTCCTGAGTTGGAGTGCACATGTGTTTGAAAATATGTGTGCATTCTCATTATAATTTCTAAGGTCCAAGGAGCCATACCTAGTTCTGAAACGTGCCAATGGTACTTGTATACCTACTTAAAGGAAAAGGATGTCCTTGAGAGGTTATTTGTGGTGGTTCAAGGTGTCAATCTTGGTGCTAAAATCCTAGAAGTTTCCTTTATAACTTAACCCTTTGTAATACCCATAGGTTGATCCCCAAGTGTAAATATCTATATAACTGCACTTTACTTATAATATGGTGAGCTGAAGTAACAAGTTGTTGATTTGGTTATGCACACATTAAATTAGTGCATGAAGATATATCAAAGGAGTGTGTGCAATTGTAGAATGATACAGTGTGTATTTTTATGTTTGGAACACACCTATGTAAGTACACAAGAATGACACACTAAAACTGAAACAACTTAATGAATGCAGCACACACAAGTCTTAGCATGAAAGGATGGCTCACTAAATGAATATGTACACAACCCTATATTCAACGTGCATTGGTTTAGTGTGCATGTTTTGAAGGGAAGAGAAGCCTTTTGTATATAAGTCATGATGTAACACACACCTGTGAAAGGGAGTAAGTTTGGTGAACTGAGGAAAGAGTGTGCACATTCCAGAAGTTCTACACACATTGGTCTTAAGTGCACAGACTGTTTATTTTGAGGTTGGTGAGTTTGTATGAAAAATATGAGTACTTTTGTATTGAGATGTAAATGTAATCACATGTAAATTAATGAAAATAAATTCCTGTGGCAGACCAACCACGTAAAAGAGTTTGGGGGGCTTAAACTCCACTATTTGAGGTCAAGGAGGTTGGGTTAAAGGGGCTTAAAGCAAAAAAGGAATATATAATTAATATTTCTTAAAAAGTGTAAAGTAAGGATATAATATTATATGCTAAGTCCTGGGAGGAGACAAGTGGCTAAAATAAGTTCTCAACATGAAAAGTGTCAAGTTGGGAACATGTTGTGGATTGAAGGAAGTTCTCAACTTGACAGGTGTCAGGATCGTAACATGTAGTCAAATGGTTTGGAATTATTCCATTCTGGCAGAGAATCATGTATTCATTCGACCATCACGAGTGAGGGGTGGGGGAAATTGATTGTTCGACCATGGAGTGGATTTTTCTGTCATAGAACTATTCAGTGAGTGATTTGGTTTATTGTTGTAATGAGCCCGATGGTTATTGTGACCAGTATGCTGAATACGATCGTAAATAACTGTGTATGAGTTAACTTGGAGATCTAGACTGAAGAAGTGGGTTGTCAGTCCCATGGTTTATTGGACTGAAGAGGCAGGTTGTCATGCCCATGGAAGATATCATTCTCTCCAAGTGAGAGATTTTCTAGGAATTATTTCTCGAGGTGTCAAACTACAACGACAAGTATCTAAATACCTAGAAGGGAAGTGGGGCATTTGAAGGACTGTTGAGCAGAGAAGGGGCACACTTTCTGGGATGGGATAGGCATGTAAGGAATGAGAGACTATAGGATGTCAGTGCAAATTGGGATATGTGATAGACTTTCCTGTAATTGAGTCACCTTTGTGTGAGCTACCTGTGATCAAGTTCTTGTAGAGTGAGATACTTTAGCCTAGTTTGGAACCCTTTCCCAAGTGGAGATTAGCCCCATCTCAAGGGTGACCCACTGTTGAGATTTATGAGCAATGCAGTCTAAGGTTGGGAGGAACGTGGAAGGTCTTCTCGCAGTTGGTGTTTTTTATTCAAAAGATTCGTGTCGGTTGTGTGTTATACCATGTTTGCAATTATATTTATGAAATTATGTTTATATCCTCCCCTAACCATGTTCAAGGTCCTGAGACCTGTACCTAGCGCTTAAAAACAATAATGGTACCTATATACCTATTTAGAGGAAAAATATTCCCTCAAGAGGTTATTTGTGGTGGTTTAAGGTGTCATTCTTGGCCTAAATTCCTAGAAGATTAGTTTTAGGGGATAATTCTTTTGTTTGTTCCCCTAATCATATCAAGGGTCTAAAGGCTCATACTTAATTTTCAAAACATCATAATGTTGACTAACCCCCATCCAGAGACGAAGGATACCCTAGAAATGTCCTTTGTGGTGGTTCAACATGTTGTTGTTGGCCCTAAATACCTAGAAGCTTCCTTTAGGACCTAAGGCATGGGTTTCCTCTCTCGATTATGTCCAAGGACCCAAAACCCATACCTAGTGCTCAAAATTTCCTAATGATATCCATATCCCCACTTGAAGGCCAAATATTTCCTTGAAAGGTCATCTATAATGGTTTGAGGTGTTATTCATGATCATTAAGCCCTAGAAGTTACCTAAAACCTTAAGAGGCCAAAAATGGTGGTTTGAAGCATTGTATTTAGCTCAGAATGGCTAAAAGCTAAATTAATAATTATAAACCTTTTAAATTGAATTATTATATTAATTATTATGACCATACCCATCCAATAAATTTATTGTGTTGTGTTTCAGTGTTTTAAAGTCAATTTCCATAGTTATAACTTTATAACTGTAACTATATTAAATCAATGTGGCTAATAAAAATTTAATAATACAGAATATAAATAAATATAATTATAAGTTTTATTAATAAACATCCCACAAGTTATAATAAATAAGAAAATGAATTAGTGAAGATTCTCTTATGCCATATAAGTTTGTTTTCATTTCGTAATATTCCTTTATCTTAAGAATAAAAATCATTNGGATTATGTACTTCTTCTAAGAATTTTTGTGGAATATTCCTCTCACATATAAATACAACTTTATTTTTTTTTATTTGGTAAGGGCGTAAGTTAAAAAAAAAAGTTTAAATACAGTGGCCTCGAAGATTATTCTCTTCTTCTAGTTGATGCTTAAAGGTTGTGTTTTAACTTGGGATCAACTACAAAAAAATTGTTCTTCATGGATTGGATATTTTTTCTTTATGTTTTCAGATGGAAGAATTGATCTTATATCTATTTTTTCACTAGGCCTTTGCTAAATTGGTTTGGTTTAATTTGGAGATTCACATAGGTATTATGTGTCTATGGTCAAAAGATATCATTTCAAATTATTCAAAGAATTTTTAATAAATCCCAGTTTCTTTAATTAGAAATCTCTGCTTCTTTTAGTATCATGGGGTCTATGGTTGGCACACAATGGGTAACTTCTTGAAAATAAAGTTTGGTCACCCTTCAAAGTTTCTCAACATGTTATTTCTCTTGCTTAGTTCTTCAAATCCTCCCCTTGTGTTAAACACCCAAGGTTGATTACTCCACTAAGCATTGAAATTTCCATGCTTTGGGGATTTTTTGACAACATCTATCAAGGTCCCAAAAATAAGTGTGGAATAGGCTTCTCACTGTACCTCTCATTGACACACTACATTCATGGGAAAGAAAATATTTGAACACGTTCAAATAATATTGCAGAGTTCTCAACTCTATTGGCACTACTAAAGCTGGTATAGCCTTGAAAGGAATTCATAATTGTCATATCTGTGGAGATTTCAAGTTATCCATTGGGTGGATGAAAAATGTGATACATCTTCAACATGTGAACTTGATACAATTCGGTCAGGAACTCCATTACACTGCCAAATCCTTTGAATATTTAATTTTTACTCATATTTATAGGGAACTAAATATAGAAGTTGATACACTCGGATAATTTTAAAGGCTAAATTTTGCTCGTGGGTGAATTTTCCATGCTTTTTCCCAAAAAGAAGATTC
>JASDQU010186471.1:28233-41946 GCA_032191745.1 Picea mariana | reverse complement strand
GACCCCACATGGCCCAATATGCCTACCAAATTACCTTCAGACATTCCCAAATTTGAAGGAAAATCAGGGGAAGATCCTGCCAACCATGTCGTGACCTTCCACTTATTGTTCTCTTCAAAAAGAATCATGGATGACTCCATCCTCTTAAGTTATTTCAATGCACAGTCACTGGTCCATAAGCCAAATGGTATGTGGACAAAAAATCAGAGTCCCACGTGACTTTTGAATCCTTGGCCAAAGAATTCTTGGCCTTTTTTCAACTACCAGTTCTTCATGACACTCGTCTATAACTTCTCTCCAAGTGCAAACAAACCTCAGCTATGCATATTTCTGATCACATTCACCAATGGCATTAGCGATGTATTTTATGTAAAGAAGAAACCACCAAAGAACAACGTCTTGATTGGTTTCTAAAATCACTTGTCTCAATACTTTCCAAAGATATGGCATCCACCTTCCCCCAATCTAAAGAGGAATCCATCAGCAAGGATCAACAATTCAGCCTCATTTATGCTCAGTCGGGTTACTTATACACAGTAATACCTGATGCACCAAGACCCATACCATTTGGCTAGGACAAACTTGGGATGTCTCACACAGAGGATGGGTTGATTGGTACCACAACCAGTACATCCAACCACCACCTATGTATGGTACACCCCAATATCCATTGATATATGGAGGACCATCTTATTACTCTCCTCCTTCTTACTAACAACCATATCTTGTTGCTCTCCCTCCACCCATGAGTGGTTCTTCGCCGACACCCATCATGCGCCTAGCTTCTCAACCAAGTTCAAGTTCCCCCTCTACCTCAGCATATAACCTGGGAACTAGTGAAAGCGCTTCACCATCCTTTGTGCCCTACGGATCGTTGCCACAAAACAATCTGCATTTTCCATTTCTTGGTCCTCCACAACCAATTTCTCCTCCACATGGATAACCACACGTCGGTGTTAACTTTGTCCAGCCCTCTCCCATTCAACAATTTCATACTTTTGAACAGTTGAATATGGAAAATCCAGCCCATCAGTCGAATAATTCCAAGAAGAAAGGAAAAAACTAAAACAATAATAACCCAAGACCAGGAGGAAATAACCCCCAACAAAACCAACTTGTTGGGGGGAACCAGAATTAGGGTAAATAGAACCCCCAAGGGGACAATAAAAACAAAATCCAAGGGAGAAACAACAACAACAACCTCTAGATGAACTTCCCTTGTGCTCTTTGCGGTGAGCATGGAAATTACACTCACCATTGCCCCCAAATTGCCGACTTCAAACAGATGAAAGAATCCATGAACACGCCACCTACCCCTCAGCAGGCCCCACAATAGTATTTGCAACAACCACCCCTGTTTGTGTTACAAAAATCTATTCCACACCAAGGTGTGATTAATACCCAACATGTGGTACTTCCTATCCCACCACAAATGGGATAGTATCAAAACCCTGGAAATCCATTAGATCGTAATATCCTCCTCACTAGCGAAGAAGAAATTCTTTTGCAAATGCACGGTCGTCAATATAGCGCGCCCCATGAATCTACTCCCACCACTTAGGAATCACCTCCAGCTACATTCAGACATCCCTTGATGATTCCATGCCCTAAAACTGAACTCCTCATTCGTACCCCTCGCATTTAGTTATGACGGAATGTCAACAACCCTCGGGCTAGGGAAACACACAATTACAATATGGTCAATGACTTGGCCCATTCCCCTACAACCATGTTTTTATTGGAGGTCCTCCAAACCTCTCCAACTCAACGAAAATCCTTATCTTCTTTCTTAGGGGTAGTCGACCCAGTTGATACTAGACTCATCACATTTTATCTAGATAGTGGAGAACCTCGTCTCCCCACTTTGGTATCTTTCTAGATACTAGTCAAGATTCGGAACATCATGGTTCATCAATGTATCATTGATGAAGGTGAATCCACATGCATCATGTCCAAAACTGTATGGAATAAACTTGGCTCCCCTGAGCTAGTACCATCTTCCATCACTTTAGGAGCTTATGATGGTCGCCCATCCTCCCCTGAAGGGCTCTTTCAAAATTTCCCCGTCGAACTCGAGGGAAAAAACATCTTCATCGAAATTGAGGTTATCGATGCCCTTCTTGATTAAAATATCTTGTTTGGACGTAGATACATGTACAATATGAAGGAAATGTCTCTTCTATGTTTCAAATGATGATGTTCCCCCACAATGGGAAAATCATCACCATCGACCAAGTTTCACATTACGCGCCTAACCACTCCACCAACATCGATAACATCCTGTCTCTTGTCTGCACTAGTTCTGATGCTTATTCACTCATGGATATGGTTCCTAGAATGTTCAAGGACCCATCCTTGTTGGGGGAATACCATGGAGCACCACCTCTCATACACCCTTCACCACAAGTGTCTGTCATTTCTTCTAATGAAAATAACACTAGAGACACCATTCCTCCCACTAAGGCCTCTCGCCACCTCGATGTCCCACTAGTTGAAGAAATTATACCTTAGGGATTACCTGAGAAACACCACTTATCCTTGATGTCCCCTTCCCCCAAGGGCAAATCCTGATCTAGGAGACAATTCCCCAAGCCATCACTCAAATCCCCTTCTTCTACCCCCCAATGGGAGTACAAGCATTTCAGGTAGCTGCAACGCTTACCCTTCCCAACATGGTGCTCTCCATCCCTGTATGGTACCTACACCCTCCCATGATGGTTCCTCAACCATCCCTTCCTCCTCGTCCAAAGGTAATCTCGATGTAGATTCCAGTACTAACTCCATCCACACCGCCCTCACCCCCAATCGCCAACTCCACAACTGCGGTAGGGGGCATATGAAAGATGAAATATCCCACCGCTCCACTTCCTCCCCGAGTTCAACCTCCTTGTGTACTCTGCGAAAGAGAGGGACACCTCACTAATATATGTCCTTCTCTTCCTGAATTACACAATCTGATTCAATTCCCTCGAGCAACCACATAGCTCACTGCTCCACCAATCACACCTAGTACTACCACAACATCCTCCACTATAGGCAGTAAAGGGCTGTGAACCAAATTCACTTACGCCATCTGTTCAGAGTATGGACACTACACTCATCATTGCCCATCTCTACCTCAGTTTCGCCAGACACTAACGGTAGTACGCCAAACCTTACAGTAAGATCCCTCTCCACCACCACTTTTGGGGACCCACATCACCGGCATCCATTATGTCTCTACCTCAGTCCCCAAATGGATGAGAATCACTTACTCTCTTTGTGACTCACTTTCTCATTTCACATACCAGTGTCCTTTGATCATTGAATACAAGCGTCGTCAAGTAACCCTTCTTCAAAATCATTCGACCACCTCACCTCATGTGATGCAAGTGACTACCCCTTTCCCTTCTCTAGATACTGTTCACATCACCTCCCCTGAACCTGAGTCACTTCCCACCCCTCCATGGTTCATGGATAGAATGTCTAAGGATATTCCCCCAAATCCTCCCAATTCTTTAGTTCATTTCCTCCAATAAATCTTACCCCCTACCACAGTTTACCCCCAACAATGTTTGGACATTTGGTTTATGTCAAGTGATCCATCGAAACATGGTTGCGATATCCCCTCTACATCTTCACCACTTGAGGAAAATATCACCGTGACAGTCTCCCATGTCACCTCCACATATCCCCTCTATTCTCGCATTTTTCACTGTGATGAAGATATACTGGAGGAACCCATTACCCTCGATTGCCCATGGAATGCACTCCATCACAGAGCTCTTTTTATCTCATAGGAAACCTTTGAAACTCCTATCCAAGCCTCCATATGTACAATTGAAACCAAGGATTTTATTCCATCAAGGGATATATACTAGTTCAACAACCCTATCCCTACCCCTGATGCTTTTGAAGAAGGAAACATGGCCAATATCTCCCCCACTGTCAAACTTGACATTTCCATCAAATCAGGAATCATAGAATAAATCATCATTGGAGATGCATGCTCCCCTGAGGAACTCACAACTTACAAAGCTCTCTTTCAGGAATACCATGATATTTTTCTTGGTCATATATGGAGATTCCTGGCCTCGATCCTTCTATAGTCAAACATTGCATCGACACATGGCCAAATTTCGCCCCAGTTCGTCAAAAGCAACGCCCACCTCACCCATCCAAAGCTGCAGCTATCAAAGCCAAAATTAACAAGTTACATGCTGCAAGGTTCATATACTCCATCGTGTATACCTCATGGGTCTCCAACCCCATCCTCATTAACAAAAAATAGGGCATTATTCACATCTGCACCGACTTTTTCAATCTCAACCATGCTTGTCTCAAAGACAACTTCCCAACCCCTTTCATCAACCAAATTATCGATGATTGTGCCTACCATGAGGCCTTGTCCTTCATGGATGGGTTCTTCGGCTACAATCAAATCCAAATCCATCCAGTAGACTAGTATAAAACCACTTTTACTACCCCATGGGGTATGTTTGATTATTGTGTCATGCCTTTTGGACTCAAAAATGCAGGTGCTACGTTCCAACGGGCCATGACTTATGTTTTCCATGATCTCGCTCACATCATCCTCACTTACTTGGATTACCTCACTACTCGATCCAAGAAACGAACCCATCATTTAGATGACTTACGAGTTGTGTTTCAATGATGTTGCATCACCGTCCTCTTGAACCCCCTCAAGTGTGTATTTTGTGTCACCGTCGGACACCTCCTTGGGTTCATAGTCTCCCATCATGGCATCACAGTGGACCCCTTCAAGGTCCAAGCTATCACAAAAATTCCACCACCTAGGAATTTGCACCAACTACAGAGCCTACAATGCAAATCCAACTTTTTACGACACTTTGTCCTAAATTATGCCACTCGTGTGCATGGTTTCCTATGCTTACTATGTCACAATATCCCACTTCAATGGGATGAACATGCCCAAACCACTTTTGATGATTTAAAAGAAGCACTATCCAATGCCCATTTGATTAGTCCTCAAGACTATAATCACGATTACATACTCTACTTGTCAACCTCATCCATCTCAGTATTAGGAGTCCTCTTCCAACTAGGGGATGATGGACATGAGCATGTTATTTACTACATCAGTAAAAATATTTCGATACCACCCCTGAAATACAATCATGATGAGAAACTAGTCGTCGCAGTCCAGAAATTGCATCATTATATCCTTCTTCACACTACCAAAGTCATGGCAAATTCTAACCCCATACATTTCTTGCTTAATCGATGGAAGATTAATGGAAAATTTTCCTGATGGATCGTCATCCTTCCGGAATACAACCTATAGTTCTCAACTCCCAAAATCAAGAAAGAACTTTTTCTCGCTGAACTCATTATGGCGTTTCCCTCAGATGCTAACGGTTCACTTGTCAATATGGATTTTCCTGACGAACACCTCTTCTTCATCCCCTTAGATGACCCCTGGTATGGCAACCTCCTCATCTACCTTTGGACACAGAAGTTTGGATCTCATATCTATCAAGACGATCATCGGTGCATTCACCATCAGGCCTCTCGATATCTCCTCATTGGTTACGTTTTATATTGATGTGGGGTCGACACCATACTCCATCGATGTTTGACCATCGACGATGAAGACGGAGTCTTGAAAGATTTCCATAGCAGCGCTTGCGGTGGCCACCTTTCAGGTATGTCCATCACGCAAAAAAACATTCAAGTAGGATATTTCTGTCCCACTCTGTTTCAAGACTGCATCCACTTTGTCAAGCGATGCGACAAATGCTAGCTTTATGCAAATAAAATATGAGTGCCACCCACTCTTCCTCATCCAGTCATCACCGTTGGCCCCTTCTACAAATGGGGCATATAATTCATGACTTGCAACCCTCCATCTAGTAATGGACACAAGCACATCATCGTGGCAATAGATTACTTTACCAAATGGGTTGAATCTATTCCTACCTTCAACAATACCGCTGACACAACAACGCTCTTTTTCTTCAACCACATCATTACCCATTTCTAAATTCCACTACAGTTAATATCCGATCACAGTAAGCACTTTGTGAATGAGATCTTCACCGAAATATCCTTAATGTTAGGCTTCTCCCATGAGTTTTCCTCCCCATACTACCCTCAGTCCAATGGAAAAGTCAAGATTGTTAACAAATTCCTCAAAACCATGTTGCAACATACTATCAACAAACATAAGACCAACTAGAATCATATGTTTTTTCAGCATTATGGGCCTATCGCACGACAGTAAAAAATGCCATCGGTTTTACACTGTTTCATCTCGTCCATGGGATCGAAGCCACCCTCCCCATTGAGTGTGAAATTACCACGTTGCGCGCCGCCATCAAGATATTACCTGACATTGCTCCAATGGAGTAGTGCTTGCTGACCTTAGAGTCGTTGGATGAAGATCGTCGGCCTTCCTTACAGAACAATGAGGTGGCTAAAAAATGGCCCAAATCCACCTTTTACCGCCATGTCAACCTTCCTCATTCAATGAAGGAGATCTCATCCTAGCCTACGATATCGCTCATGATACTCTCAGTCATGGAAAATTTGAGTCATTATGGCATGGAACCTACATTTTCCAACACTGCCTTAGTAAAGGCCCATACATCCTGGCCTTTCCAAAAGGCTATACTCTCAAAGAACCTGCCAATGAGATGTACTTAAAAGAATTTTTATGCCTGAGCGTAGTCATTCTACACTAGGCTTTTTCTTTTGTACACTTTTGTATAGTTTTTAGACTTTTTTTTTCTCCTCAAATCCTCGTGTCTGATCCACCATCCATGTTATTGAAAGATGCATCCTCCATCGGCCTACCACATCGGTTAAACTGATGGTGCTAGCCGCTGGATATAGAATCTTGCTTCGACTGCTTGGGCCCTCTATACACCCTCACATTAACTACTCCACTCCAATGACATATGTTTGGCCTCAGCCACGAACAACCAAGAACAATACATAGTCATTATTGGACTCCTTGTTGAGGCCAGTCATTGCCACATTCATCACCTTAGAGTCTTATTATATTCCCAATTTTTCATCCTGCAACTCAACAATGTATATCGTGTTTGTGATCCTTTCCTCTTTTGCAAATGCCTGCAAGTTAGACTCTTATCTTGAAACTTTGATTCAATTACATTTACACATATTCCATGATAATCTAATCAAATAGAAGATAATGTGGCTAACCTATTGTTATATTTGCATTTATCACATCAATACATCATCACATATACATAATCAGCAAATATCGGTCACAACATATAGATTAGACATCATAAACCATCACAAATACCAACAGATGTAAACATTACAAAGATCCAAAAGATGTATATATATATATATAGATATAGATATAGATATATTGTTAAAAGTATCATAAATGTTTACAAAAGTACAACATATACATCACCCGTAGGAAAGGGAGTCCCCTCACCCCTATAGGTACAAAATGGGTACCCCCTGCCCTATCCAAAATGGGTATCAAATGCCCTTTACAAAATGGGCTCGGATGCCTATATAAATACAAAAAAGACATAACTAGCACTCATGGTGCCCCGAATGCTCCCCCACAACGTATTTTTTCAGTAGGAAGTGGCCCACCAGCTGGGGGTCCTCTAGGTCCAGGGGGAAGTCGACTAGTCATCGTTGTGTGCGCTATAGCTGCCCGATGGATCAAGGTCTACCACTCTGCCGAAACACTA
Source organism: Picea mariana (assembly GCA_032191745.1). Classification (NCBI taxonomy): domain Eukaryota; kingdom Viridiplantae; phylum Streptophyta; class Pinopsida; order Pinales; family Pinaceae; genus Picea; species Picea mariana. The sequence goes on along the minus strand of JASDQU010186471.1, from coordinate 34,243 downwards.
ACACGCTACTCTAGGACTCTCTCGTCCTAAATGTGGGAGCACATGCCCATTGGCACACCCTGCAACACCTCCTCAAACCTATGATGGAGATCCTTCATCCCCCTGCAGACCTCTCCCTGTGGCACATGTGATGGCCGTACACCTGGATCATCGAACCCATGTCTCTTAATGGTCCTCACCTCATCTTCTAGACTCACACCAACATCATCCCTCCGACATCGCTCTCCTACCCGCGATGGTCTCACTAGCCCCTAGTGAGCTAACTCTCCAACCATGTCTACCTCTCGGGCTCGATGCCCCACATATGCAAACACAAAAACAAATATAGAATCAACATCCATATATATATAAACATATGCTACACTATCAAAATCAGAAAACATAAATACCCCAACATAAATTTGTGGTCCCAAACCTCCCCAGGAGGCAACTCCATGTTCGGGTCATGTCGGAAATCCATCCCACCATATGGGAATCGGAGTATGATCTATGGAATGTGACACCACGCATGCCAACATGGTCGTAAAGTAGTGGCCACCCTCTCCCCCTTCGTGTCGTGCCAAAATATAAGCCCACCACATCGATCACGGCTCCTGCAACCCTACAGGTGGCAACAAAAATCTCCGGTGCAACTTGGGCATCCTCTCCAGAAACCATGCCACCAGGATGGACCCAAAGGAAAAATCACCAAAGTTGGTAGTCTGACACCTGTGAATTCACCCCATCATACTGGAGTGCAACATCAGCCCCCAAGAAAAAAATTTCTTATCTAGGACCCTCTCCATAATCCTCAACTAACCTCCAGTAATTCATTGAGTCGCTAAGGATCCATAGATCCTCACCACCATGGTCGTGATGCACTGATGCAAGATCCCATCCATTGCCTCAATACGGAAAAACAAACCTACCATTGTTTTTGGCCCCATACAATAGTGTCATGCCATGTCTATCAGCCACACATCTCCTGACAATTGGGGGTCATTAGGTAGGTCCATTCCTTGAAAGGGGAGCCTGTCAGAAAGTACACATCCTAAACATTTGAGAGTGTCAACTGCTGCCCCCTCACAATGAAGCACTGTATATCAACGCTCCACATCGATATAAGATACTTAAGTAGGCACTCATGTGACCGTATCAGTAGGAAGTCAAAGAACTTGAGCATCCCACAGGCTTCCAAGAGTCTCTGAACACTAGGCTCCTTTCTCACTGCCTCCCAGAGGCGCTCCTAGTCTCTCTCCCTCCAGTGGACTGGCATGATAAATCTCCTCTCACAAACTGATCACCTGCATTCACACAAAAACACTTGGTTATCACTCATCCTTCATCCAAAATATCAAAAAATTAAAACTTTCAAAAACACTTAGCTTCACCTCCAGTGCGCAGCTTTCACCCCCATAGGCGCGCACATATGCGAGCCTGTTCTTCACAAAACTGTGCATTAATGCGCAGCTTTTGGAGAAACAATTGTGAATTAATGTGTAGCTTTCACACCCATAGGTGTGCACCCCTTCACACCTGTTCTCTACACAACTGAACACAGTGCGTAGTTGTATTTCCAACAGGCGCGCATCTCATGCGCGCCTGTTTTTCCCACCCACGCACCCTTATGAACGAATGTGTTCAACACAGCCACCCCTATACACGAATGGGTATCCTTCCTTCTCCTGTGCATTAGTGGGCCCACCCCTATACCTACCCTAGTATGGCCATCCGTACAACCCCTACCTCAAAAATAGAAACTATCTACTACGCAGGAGGATGGGACCACTAACCTAAATCTCACAAATCCTGGATCAGTTGGCTCAAGCTCCCGTAATCTTAGAAACTCCTCCAAATACTCTCGTCAATTCACTATAGCAACGGGTACAAATGAGGTGGAATTGTGAGCCCAAAATCCATATATAGTCCCTTTTAACAAACTTCCACACTCAGTTACAAGACTTCAGAGTCTTTGTTTCCCGATCCATCTTCAACCACAAGATTAGGGTCTCGTTGTCTACATAGTCACATTCCCTGGGTCACCACCTGTACTCGGCCCCCAGAGAGCATTTTTCTCACATCACGTTCAAGCACGCCTACTCATGTTCAAAATTATCAAATAAATGTTATATGTTCTTTATCTTCATATATTGTTCACATGGGGTATTTGGTTTTCATGTGTACAGGTATTTGGTCATAATAAGGAGCACAACCCCTTCAGGTATATGATCAGAATGGGCATGAAATCACTCCCTCTGAATATCAATTGCATCTCCTAGTCACACCCTCCGACATTCGCCTTTAGGGTCCCTACATCTGGCTCTATAGTACTGTCACCTCTATTGCATTTTGGTACTGTCACCCAGTAGCACTCTCCCCCATGTAATTTGTCCCATTGATAGTCCACCTTGGTACTTTGACACTCATGTTTCTTTCAACCCCTATGGATGGGAGTCTTGATAGTCTTATTCATTTCCAAGAATAAGCCACATACTCCTTCTCATCATTTTTCTATCTTTCCCAATAGACTCCCAAGTTATCCCATCTTGTTTCTATTTTGACTGCACCTTCGCAGTATCAATAACCCTCCATTTCATCTACACTTAGTTTTCCCATCTACAGATTTCCCTCCACTCATTTACCTCATATAGAAACCCACCCATGGGGCCCCCACCCTCCACCAGTCCTCCACGCAACTTGCACCCTCACAGGCCAAGCCATCTCACACTGGGGCACCCATTTATGTATCTGTACAATCATCCAAATTTATTCTTTATTTATTTGGTAATTGTAATAAGCCTTTGTTTCCAGCATTTACTTAGCTTTTTGTCATCACCTTTGACAACCTTCTTTTTCTAGAAATGCAACCCATGTCTCCCTTGGTTGGGGAATCCACTATCTAACATCATTCATAAACACTGAGTATCCCACAGTTCATGTACCCTTAATCTCTATGTTTGTCCTCTTTTTCATGCCTCTCGTACAATTTATCCCCATGTCTAGTCGTCCCCCTGACACTAGATACAGTTTCACAGTTTCTTCCAATCATCCTTCAAACATACCCCCAACCAAGGATAGTATTGAATCTCACCACGTCTTGACTTTGTTCATGTTCCCTATCAGTTCCTAATTTTATATCCACAGATTTCATGAATCCCTTTGCTTCTTCGAGTCACGTCTCCCTTTCTGTCAACATCAACACAGTTTCTAGAAGGGTGAAAATATCTTAACTCTCATTACCTTTACAATGAGGAGTCTTGGATAGCACAGAGAGAACCACCATTTCTCTCTGATTTCGTTGACCCCCATAACATTCGAATTCAGCAAAATCTCATGTTATGGTGGGTCTTACTATGAAAATATTGCAGTCGTTTTATATGAGCTGAAGATCTCTAAATTTGTTAGGCCATCAATGCATATGAGTCATCGAAACTTCTTACAAGCATCCTTGCCTCTTTTCAAAGTATTTTCACAATCAGAATTGTCATATGTCGTTATCAAACCGCCCCGGAGGGCATTGTATTTATATACATCGACATACAACTTCAATTACTGTCTTACATTATGAGTAACATGAAACGAGCATTAGGCATGCCCACCTCGTTTGTATACATATTTTCTTTTCTCTTCCTAGAGTCAAATTTGGGTCCCACAGTTTCCCCTCTCCTTCTGACAGGATCGCTCTTGTAGTTCTTATCATCACTCTTCATTACAATGGTACTCTCAGTAGAAGAAACATTGATGTATTTCAGCTATGCGTATGCTCCTAACCTCACACATCAGGGGGCATCTGTTATCACTGAAATTTTGTCTGCAACATTGCATGCAAATGGTTACAAAAATACAATAATGCCAAACAACTATTAGTTCACCTGCAACACCAAAATGCATTTCCAAGAGGCAAAAACTATAAAACTAAAAATTAACATGCACTAACTCACTAAAGGAAACGTGTGCATAGTGCACGGGCCAAAGAAGACTGTAGAGCACACAATGCATGATATGCACGACTGTGTATGAGACAAGCCATGCACTCATGTGAACGACGCATTTATGGTTCTTTTTCGGCCCCTCAACCACTTATGGATGATCTCCCAAATTGATTTGACCCTCAGAACTAAGATAAATCCAAATGGGGGGCTGGTCAAGGACCAAAGGGTTCCCTAAAGGGCCCCTTGTTCACACCAAGAACCAATTGAATCTTTCCTTGAAGAATTGCTATAAATGGAGGCCATGGGTGCACTAAGAAATCAAGATTTTCATAGTATTGTTATGTTGCCTCAATCCTCCCTTGAGAATCCTCTTTTCTCCTTGGAGCATTCTAGCAACATTCCAATAGGCCATTCCACTCACCTCTTGAGGGAATAGGAATTGAATTCTTCATCATTTGCTTTCTTTTTCAGCATTGTAAGAAGAGCTCTCCAATAGGTAAATCAAGAGCCCTCCTAAGGAGGAAGAGGAGACACATAAGTCCTCATTTCTCTACTACTTTTTTCCAACTAATATAGTTATCCATTGGTGGCATAATCTTGGTCATTGGTTGATTGTTTTGGTTCAAAGTTTCTTATGCATTATAGTTTTATTTCCTTAGTTGTTTTTAGTTTGTTTACTTGTTTACTCCATTTGCTTGGATTGTTTAACTCATGCACTAACCTCTGTCTTGTCTAGCAGGCCCAACTAGACATGAAAGTGCCCTTATTTTTCTCACCCAAGTGTCGAAATAGACACAACAATAGGAACATTCAAATATAATGTTGGGAATTTAGTGTAATTATCATTCATTCATTCCATTTTGTTCTTCCACTCCATCATCTATACCATTAATTGGAGAGAGTAGTTGTGAAGTTGTTATAAACCTGTAAATCCTTGGTGGTTTGTGTTGAAGAAGCAGATTGCTAGGCCTGTGGAGCATTATATTTGGGTGAGAGAATTGTTGGGAATGGGTTTTTTTGTATGACGACCTATTGGGTTTTGTAAATATTTGAGTAGCCTTGTGTTCTAAATGCCACAGAACTCTGAGATGTCATATACGGTGTGTTATTGAAGCCCTGGAAGGGAAGTGGGACAACCAAAGGATTGTGGAGAAGTGAAGGGATATGCTTCCTTGGGTGGTACAGAATATGGGGAATGAGAGGTTGTAAGGTGGGACTACTGCTAGAGTTGGTTCCATTGGCCTTGTCCTGGTTTTGTGTGTTGTTGGACCTTAGTTTGGATTAGGTAGCCTTTTCCCTGGTGGAGTCATGGCCCCATATCAAGGGTGACATGTTTGTTGAGAGTGAATGAATAACATAGTCCATGGATGTGAGGAATGTTTGATGTTTGCAACCAATTGGTGATTTTCATTAAAATATAAGTGTTCTTTTATGTGTTTGTTATGATTACTATGTGTTTATTTATGTTAATTCTACTATTCTCTAATTGTGTACAGTTATGCATGGATTATATGTTTATAGGACTACATAATTTTGTTCATATGAATGTCATATTCATTAATAAATGGTATTCGAGAAATTAATGGGCTGAATTGGAGAAAATTCAAAAATTTAGTTTCAAATAGAAGTCAACTTTTAGTGACATTACCCAGGTGGGGTCCTGGGTACATTATATTAATACCCCCAAAAAATATGTCGATATGCTAAAAATAAAAAGAGACCACCTCTCAATCATTCTAGACAAAGATTCCATAGCCACATCTCTAGATATTGCAAGGCAACTCTAACCCTCTATTACAACATGTGCCCTTATGAAATTCCTAATTAACCTTTTTCCTCCACAAATCATACAGAAAAATAGAATTGGATAAATATTTCAAACTTATAAAGGGTGGTAGGATGATAAGTGAGGAATGATGGTTCCAAATGAGTATATTCCATGAGTACACCACAAGGGTCCCAAAATAGTAAAATCCCCAAAACATACCTCCTCTAGCTCAAGCGTTTTCGGGACAACTCATCTCACCTCAACTGTCGATGCCACCCACACAACAAAATTCACAATAGATGGGTCCACCTATCCAATCCTTAAATGCAAT
>JASDQU010186469.1:7454-18508 GCA_032191745.1 Picea mariana | reverse complement strand
ATTAATGGTGATCTCCCTCGCGCTTGTTAACGGTTTACATCATTGACCAGTAATCAAGTGGTTTCTTCCATGTTCGACATCAGGACATATATTCACATGGTTAGGATCGTACCACATTGGGATTGGTAAGAAGACCCTGGGCTGAGTCATCACTTTGATATGTACTTTTCCCAGGTTGCGAAGGAGTTTCTCTTGAACGAATGATGCATACACTGTTACATAGATCCACTTTGTATTGGTCATGGCTATGTCTTGTCACCTCGTAGATCCACTGTGTGTTCTTCATGGCTATGATCAGTCCAGGTCATCAGAGTATAGATCCACATTTTATTTTTGGTGGCTATACCTTCTTATCAATACAATTATGGATCTACAGTGTATTTTATGGCGGCCATATCTTGCAAGTCTTGATCATCCAAGCATAGGTATGCCTGCCTTGGGTTTTGAAATATGTCATGATATTTGTTGGATGTTTTCATATAGCTTCCATTAGGTTCTCTGTGTCTATACCCTTGCTTGAAAGTCTACAAAGTATTTCAGTTATCAGTTCTTATATTCTAACTTCATACTTTGGGGGGCAATCTGTTACACATAAAAAATACTCACTTTGATAGTGTCTCAAGTGTCATCATTACAAAGGTCACAAGTGTCGCATGTTGCTCACAAGTGTCGCAAGTGTCAAAGAAAGCATGTTGCCATGATGCCTATGTCGTGCCTATAACGACATGAGAAGGACACTTGAAACACCTCAAACATTTGATTTGGAAGAGGAGAAATGAATCAGCAACCTTGCAAACCTTTTTCCATCTGAAAGCACCCAAAAACCTGAGTTTTGGAGGAGAGCGCTCCCCTATACCTCTTCTAGGAGTGTCGGCGCTCCCCCTTACACTGTTTGGGAGTGTTATAAATCTCCCCTGGCCCTTTTGAGGGAGCGCTATAGATTTTTAAATCGTTGGCGCCCCCCCTAAAGCCTACTAGGGAGCGCTACAATGCTCTGATGGAACTTTTGAGTGAGCGCTACTTATTATGGGTAGTAGTTAAGCTATTGAGATAAATGGGGGAAGCATATTTTCATTCTTGGAAGGCAGTTGAGCTCAAATCCCTGGTCCAACCATGATATTAGGGTAGATCCTCAAATGAAGGAGGAAAATCCTCAACTTCCCCAAGGATATCTCAAGTGGTTAAAGCCTCTCCAAGGCTATATAAGCAAGCTTTCTAATGGTGAAAGGGGACTGGAAATGGAGAATCACACCAAACTTATGATCTCATAAGTGGTGCTGGAACAGAGATAATTTGGAAGCAAGAGACCTATGATCTCATAGGGAGCAATTAGTGAAGCTATCATCATTCGGATCATGGATCTTTTGAGCAAGGGGTAGACAATGAGGACTTGGCAGAGCTGCTGCAATTCATCAATGGTTGTAAGCAATGTTTTGTCCTCATTAATATAATTTGCTTGGCCTGTTTCTTTCTAGTTTGTGTCTGATCTTACATGAACTTATCGTTGATAGATAGATCTTTTTTCAAGCTAACATCAATAGAGTAGGAAGCAATCATACTTTGTTTGTCTACAGGACTCAGTGAGGAGCGAAATTCTGGAGCTCGATTTGGAGCGTGCAGGGGCAAACATCAATAATAAGGTACTGCTATTCTCCTTCCTTCTCATGTGTTAGTTTGTATAGATTTGAAAGGAATTCAGTGTCCATGTTAAGCACTTTCTTTCTTAGAGTTAGGGTCTATCTCTTTGAGGCAATCTACCTGTCCGCAGGGAGATTTTCCTACAACACTAGGGATATGATTATTTACTACAGATGGAATCTATATAAAGAGTGAAAATAAGGAGAGAAGGACATCTCTCTTTGGTTGGTATATAGAGATAACAAGGAGAAAGAATTTCTAGCTAGGTAGTTGATTGAGGGCTCGAGATTGACCCTGCTACTGAAGATTATAGTAGCAAGCTCTACGATTGGATGAAGAGTCATCTCACATTTTTTAGTTGTGTTTTATCCAAATCAAGGATAAATGTAGTGCTACAATTCAAAATTCACTAGACTTACATGAATGTTGGTTCCTTCATGACAGGTAAGTACCTCAATAATGCCATGTAAGTTAAGTAATTTTATTAATTTTTTCTTACGTTGGAATCAATGGTTTCGTGACTAGATAATTTCTTTGAAATCATATTTTTAATATATTTATTAATCAGTGGTCCATTACAGACCTCTAAACTATCACCCATTGCAACAACTATGTAATCAATAGAGGGTGATTGGTCTTCCTCCTATTTCTTGCAGAGATGGTGTTTGTGTCAGTTGTGTTCTCAACAAAAATCATCAGGGCAATTTTGACAAATGTTCCTCTTGGCATGCCTTGGCCCCTTTACATCTTGTTCACTATGATTTATGTGGTCTGCTTTCTTATCCATCCTTCTGTGGGTGTAATTATTTCTTAAATTTCATTGATGGTATCTCTAGACACACTTGGGTTTACTTATTAAAACTTAAGAGCAAAATTTTTGACAATTTGTTTTTGCTACAAAGCCCTTGTAGAAAAAAAATATGACCATCAACTTCAAAGATTAAAAACAAATAATGTAGGTGAATATGTAAATAATAACTTTGCAAGTTAATGCACTGCATAGGGCATTCATATGAAACGTATCATTCCATTACACCACAACAAAATGGAGTTGCTGAGAGAAATAATTGCAAATTAAAAGAAATGGTTAATTGTATGATCCTATATAAGGAATTAAGTCTTAACTATTGAGCAGAAGCCATCAGTTGTGCAAATTACATAGTAAATTGCACTCCCACAAAGACTCTAAAAAATATAACACCATAGGAAGCAAGGAATAACATTAAGCTATATGTAACCTAGTTCTGTGTATTTGGCAGTGTAGCATGGGTTCACATTCTTGATGAGAGAAGGAAAGATTTACATCCTAAAAATGAGAAGTGTATTTTTGTTGGATATTCGGAATATGTCAAAGGTTACATAATTCTTCAACCTCAATCCAATGAAATTTTTATTATAAGAGATGTTAAATTTGATGAAAATATTTTGGCCTGTGATCCTAATTCGACATTTGCGCCATCTTCGACCTACGATCCATCTTTGGATTTTGTGCCATCTTCTATTTCTATTATGGTTTCTCATTCTTTAGATGATGACAGTGAGAATTAAAATCCACCTCCAACTTCTCAACTTCCTCCATATGAATCCATTGAACATGAACCTACACCAGTACCACTACTTCCAAGATGGGTCTGTTCAACATGAGAAGTAGCTAGTGATCTTGCCAGTGATCCTTCATATCATCATTGAACATGCTCACAATTATAGAAAGGATCTTCTCTTTTGGATAAATTTTCAGAGACTCATGATCCAGAGAAATTTACAGAAACTTTAGGTCATTTGGATTGGGAAACAACAATGAATGAAGAGTATCGCTCTTTAATAAAAAAACAATACTCGGGATCTTGTACCTCTTCCTAAAGGAAAGAAAATTTTTAGATGTAATTGGGTGTATAAAAATAATTATGCATCAAATGGAAGTGTTGAAATACATAAGGCTCAGTTAGTTTCCAAAGGATTCCCTTAATTTGAAGGCATAGACTATAATGAAACCTTTTCCCCTATAGTCAAAATGAATTCCACATGCCTTGTTCTATCCCTTGTCGCCTCACATAAATGGGAGGTCCATCAAATGGATGTTAAATCCACCTTCTTGCATGGGTATTTTTGAGAATAAATCTACATTGAACAACCTCCTGGATATGTCTAGAATGATTCTAGCCTTGTTTTTCTCCTTAATAAATCTCTTTATGGTTTTAAGCACGTTCCTCGAAATTGTTATGCCAAAATGGACAATTTATTCTTGACACCGACTTTTCTAAATTCCATTATGATCCTAACGTCTATATCGAGAAAGTAGGAAGCCATCTCATAAAACTTGTTCTTTATGTTTGGTGACCTTATCCTCACTGGTAGTGACCATAAAATATTAACCTATGTGAAAACCAATCTTAGAAAGAAATTTGAAATGATAGACTTGGGTTTACACTATTTCCTTGGCCTCCATGTTTTGCAAGCGAATGAAGGAATTTTTATTTCCTAGTCTAAGTATGCTTGTGACCTTCTTCATTGCTTTCACATGGAAGATTCTAAACTAGCCCCTTCTCTGTTCCAGTCTGGATTCAAACTTATTGTCACTTGTAATTATTCTGAAGTTGATGCCACTGTGTACCATCAATTAGTTAGTAGCTTCTTATATTTGACTCATACCCGTCTTGATATTTCCTTTGTTGTTGGTGTTGTTGTTTGGCATATGAAAACACCCGATTAAAGCCATTGGAAAGAAGCTAAAATGATACTTCAGTATTTCCAGGATATAGTTCATCTCGGGAAACATTATAGTTCAAGGGGCCTCATTTATTGGTTGGTTTCACTGATTCAGGTTGGACCAACAACCATGATGATCAAAATTCTACTACAGGTTATGTTTTCGGTATTGGTTCAGGACCTCTCACTTGGACCTGTAAGAAACAATAGGATTTTTATCTTTCTTCAATAGAAGCATAGTACCAAGCAATGGTTTATGCAATTAAATGGGCCTTGTGGCTTCAACAAATCCTTTTAGAGTTTGGATTTTAACAGTAGCATCCAAAAACCCTCTGGTGTGTGAATAAAAGTTCCATCAAGCTTGCCAAATATCTAGTTCAACATCAATGCAACAAAAACATCGAGATACACATGCACTTCATCATAAAGTGCATTCATGATTGATTTATAGAAGTGATATTTTTCCCTACAAAAGATCAATTTGCAAACATTTTCACAAAGTATCTTACAGAAGCAAAGTTTTCCAAAGTATCTTACAGAAGCAAAGTTTTCCAAAGTATCTTACAGAAGCAAAGTTTTCCAAAATTTGATCTATGTTAGGAGTTCAAAAAGTTGTCATTAAGGGGTGATAGCCTCTAATGCCTCATTCCTTCTCCTATTTGTGTCACCTTTTTTAAATCCTTCAATCATATCCCAAGTTGTTCTTAAGGAGGGATGTTAGGATATTTAGACACTTAGGAGTTAGTTAAGATCAACTTGGTCAAATGTGTCGTTAGGTTAAAGTTTGTTTCCTAGTGTATTTCTTTAGTATGCATATGTAGTTAGGTAATTTGATGATCAAGATATTTCCTCGACATAGAGTGATCTAAGGACTCATATTCTTCTTGATATTAATGTCTACATTGATTTGTGGCCTAGAAACCGATTGGTTCATTATCTCTATTTAAATAGCATGGAGGGCCATTTGTCGATGATCGATTGTGAGAAAATATATTGTAAATATCTCTGTAATATTTTTATTTTGCATATAATAAATTTCTCCAAGTGTCTGTGTTGGCTAGGGTCATGGGTGTTTCCCTACATGTATTTTACCATGTAAAAACATCATTGTGTTGATCTTTTATCTATTTGTGTGAGTGGTTATTAAAGGTGTTCATCCTCTTTTGGAATACTTGTGTTGTTAAACATACATAACTTCAACGCAGAGAAATAACCAAAGACTCATAACAACAACAATCCCTTTGAAAAATCTCTAATCATGAACTTCCATAATTACATTATACTAGGGATTTTTCTAGCTACAACCCACTGACACAAACATAGTACAAAAGAGTCTTCATCTTTAGAGACATGCACAGAGTATCTAGAAAATTGGGTGTAAAGGGTATACAAGATGACACCCCAACCCCACGTTTTTAAGCTTTTAGAGATCCACTTGCTTGGGATTTTGCAATTTTACTACTTCTTTGGATCCATCTTCTACTGAACTCTACTCTATGGCAACACTTAGTTGAAATTGAGCCACAACATCTGTTGATTGATTGGAGAGGTGTTGCACATAATAAGTATTCAAAGGGGTAAAATGGTCCAATTGATAAAGGGTAGTAGAGAGGGTGGAAGAGCTACCCAATAGGAGTGGAGAGAGGTTTAAACAAAGTTACTAACTTGACCAAAACCCTCTATAGTTTTCATTTTCTTAGATGTTGAATTTCATGGTTGTTTTTACCTTTATTTCAAAACATTGTGTTTTCAATAACACCTCTTTTTTTGAGGGTGTTAAAATTACAACCTTTTGCAGCCATGATCCTTAATGTTGCTAACAAACTCCTTAAAATTAGACCTTGAATCAAAAAGTGGTCCTACTATTAGCACCCATTTTTCTTTTTCAATGTTAAAATCACAATTGGTTTGAAACCATGGACTTAACAATTGATACCATTGCAACCAAAATATAAAATTAATCATCAAATAAAAAAGTGGTGTTACCAATAGCACTCTTTTATTTTTTTTTAGGTTCAAATTACAACATGTTGGAAACCGTGGTCTTAACAAATTTTCCTTTGCAGCCAAATTTTTAAAATCAACTCTTGAATTAAAAAGAGGTGCGAGCAGTAGCGCTTTATTTTATTTTATTTTAGACTTAAAATTCCAACATTTTAAAACCATTGTCTACAAAAATGCTATTACAACAATACAAATTGGCATACTTGCACCTACTTAACCATCATTCTTTCCTTACAAAAAAATTAAGAAAAAATGTTTAGAAAAAAATAAAATAAAATAAACAATTAACTTAAAAAAATAAATTAAAATGATATTATAAAAAGATCCATTTATAAAAAAGGAAACCAACCTATAAACTTAAAACACTTTGAAAAAATAGAGGAAAAAATTAACAAAAAATATACATAACATAAAAATATCCAATTATTAAAAAAATCAAATTGTAATTAAGTTATATTTATGTTAAAAGAGTTGAAGGGGTAGGGGGTAGTTCTTGGAATCGCCCCTCGCCCCTTTCTCCTTTTCGATCCTTTTAACATAACTATTACTATATTAAGTTTCTTTTTCATGTTATATATATGTCTTAGTAGTCAAGTCGTTATACAGAGGAAATCCCTTGTCCCACAAATAAGGGGATCTCATACACCAATTTGATGTCTAACTTAGTCGCGACCTTATATATATATATATATATATATATATATATATATTATAATTTGATTTTTTTATTTTTTTTAATATTTTCTATATAATTTCTCATTTTATTTTTAATGTTTTTTTAATATTATCATTTTATTTTTTAATAGAATGTGTTTTTAGTTTTTTTAAATTCTTTTAATCCTCTTATACTATTTTTTATTTAAATTTTATTTTTTATTTTATTTTAAATTTGTTTTATACTATTTTTTAGTTTTTCTTAAAAAATTAAAGTTTTTGTTGTCTTTCAAAGGGTTTTTTTTCAAAAAATTAAAAGGAAGGTGATGGTGGAGTGGGGGTGATTGAGATGATTTTGATTGCAATAATGGAGTTGTTTTAAGTCACAAATTCAACAATGTTATAATTTTAAGTATAAAATAAAAAATGGTGCTACTACTAACACCTCTTTTCCATTTAGGGACTGATTTTAAGAATTTGATTGCAATAGTAATGGTTGTTAAGGCCATGGTGTCAATGGAACATCCCTAGTTTTAATACTTGCATATCATAATGTAATTGTATAAATGTGAATTAGGTTGGTGAGTCAATATGTTTGGAGAAAAGATCACATATTGATTAATATGGATAAAGACCGAACTATGTATTATGTACATTGAAATAATTAATAAAAACAATAATCATTGGCTACGATACAAGAGGGTTGATAACGAAGGGGACCGTGATTCCACAAGAAAAGGGGTTAAAGTGGGATCCAAGGGGAAACCCATGTCATTTTCCTGAGTTAATGTGTCATTACCATATCATCCTCTCTTTGACTTAATGGACACTCAAACATTGAATTCATGTAAGAGGTTGAGTGAGGGAGTCAACTCACCTTGTTATAAGAGCATGGGCTAGGTACAAGTAAGCATGGGGGAAGTGTCAGAGTCAAGAAAGCACAAAAGAAGAAGGAAATTTGAGTAGGAAGAGGGGACGATTTTTTCTTCATGATTTTGAGAGAGCAAGAAAGGATTTTTTATAGGATATTTTGGGAAACAAGCGGGAGATTGGTGATAGGAAAGAGCACCAATCACACTAGCCATGGAAATAAATATTTGTTGGGATGATTTTGATGTTGTAAATAAAGGTTGTGTGCTTGTAGCATGGGTTGTAGGCTTGTAAGTGATTTTCTTGTTGCGAGAATGGCTCAAGATCCTTGAGAAGGCTACTGTGAGGACTCTTGGAACAACTCATAATTCATGGAGTCCCCGACTATGAGATTTTGTATCCAACCATGTGCAATGGAGAACTAGAAAGAAGTGAGAAGGCTCGAGGGACTGTGTGGTAGAGAAGTGGGATCCCATTCCTTGGGTTGTGTAGGTTATGGGGAAATAGAGAGTTGGTGGGTTGGAATTGCTTTTGTAGTAGAGCCTAGGTTTTAGGATGATAAATGTGGGGAGTGGACAACCAAGAGGGCCATATCTCTTTGTAGACTCATAGCCTTAGCTCGATGGTGGCTTGTTGTTTAGAATTTGAGAAACAAGCCTTTGGATGGGAGGAATGTCCTTACTACACAACCAATTGGTTATTTTATAAAAAAACTAAGTTTTTCATTATGTTTATTATGTTAATTTTGTTGCGTAATCTTTTATGTGAATGTTGTTGTGTTTTCTTGAATGGTTGCATTTGGTTTTTTTTAAACTTATTGTTAGTTGCATGAGAAAAATTATGGGCTTGTTTCCATTTGGTTTATTTTATTTTCATGGGGAATTTTTTATTTCATTTTTAGCAAGTTGTGTATGTTACAAATTGGTATCAAAGAAAATTTTCATGTTTGTTGGTGATGGGTATGTTACAAAGTGGTATTAGAGGGTTTTCTTCAACACCAGACACATATGGGTCAAAGACCAGTGCGAATTTGGTAAATTCAATATTGTAGAGATTTATTTATGATGAGTTTGGGGAAATTCATGAAACTAGAGTGAAATCCCCAAATCTTTGACCAAATTCAGGTCAAATTTGCACCCATAATGGTTGAGGAGATGATGAATGGCATTGATCTACAATTTGCAAAATTAAATTTTCCCTGGAGTGTTGATTTTTTTGTTGTCATGGAGAATATAGACTTAATAAAAACAACATACTAGATCGCATTCAACTTGGTTATCAACGACCAAGATTCATTTTTCTATCAGTCACAAATTTCAAGTTCATTGAATAAAACTTTGTAAAATTTTATGAAATTTTCAAAAAATTAAAAAAAATCAATATTTTTGAAAAAATTCATATAGATGATGATGTGGACTATAACCGTGATTTGGACTTACAAGGTTCATGCTAGAAGTGCTATGGTGTTATAAAACAAGGGTCATATAATGAATTTGATGAATCAACGATCAAGATTGCATTTGATTTTGAGATTGATGGATAAGATTCATCTACAGGTTTCGAGATTTTAGGAGTTCAACAAATTTTGGTGAAGTTAGAACAAAATTTAATTCGACGAAGAATTATCAATCATCGATGGATTTTTCAAAACTCGGAAAAATTCGACAAAGTGGGAACAAATTTAGTTCATTAAAGAAAATTGTCGTTCACCGATGGAGTTTTCAAAGTTCAGAGAAGTTTAGTGACATTTGGGAAATCGACGATCCAGGTTACATTCGACTTGGTGATCAATGGTTGAGATTCATCTGTGGCCTTGGAGAATTTTAATGGATTTGTGGTGGAGATCGCATTTGATTTTGAGATCGATGACCTAGAGTCATCATTCTAGTTTTGGTAAAAAAATTCTAAGTTTCGGAGTTCAGAGACAATTTATGAAGTAGTGACCTTTTCAAAAATCATCAATCATTGATGGAGAAGTTAGAGTATTTTTTAAAATCTCTGATCACCGATGGAGCTATTAGATTTCAATCAAATATTATGAAGTAGTGACCTTTTCAAAAATCACTAATGATGAAAATTGTCGATCGTCAATGGAGCGATCGTAGTTTGAAAAAATTCTGCAAAGTAAGTAATTCACAGATCGTCAATGCAAAAGAAATTTTTGATCACCGATGAAGGGTTTTATTGACCGTTGATTTGAAGGAATTCAACGAACGCTGATGTGAAGGAATTTTTCGATCGTCGATGGATTTTTTGAATTTCGATGAAATCCTATGAAGAAGCGACATTTTTGTAGATCATTGATGGAAGAAATAAGTTGATCATTGATGAAGGGAAAGGGGGATGATGACATGGAAAAATTACAGGATGATAGATTCACATCATAATCCATGTGTCATACCATGTGAAGCAAGATTTCCACATCAACAAAATAATAACGTGGAGAAAAAAAACTGTTTCGACCATAACAGGATCATTTCACCTTATAATCAGATGAAATTTAAGGAGTATGTCCACAATGATGAGGCATACAATAATTCCAGTGACAGACACTGGATAATTATGCTTCAAATTTCCTAAATATGAAAAATAGTGGGTTTTAAATATTTGGGTCATGCTCAATAATCGAGGCCTGGATCAGGTTGGAAAATTTATAGGGAGTACAAAAAGTAGGCATGAAGATATCCATTTGGACTCCTAGAAAAATTCAAAAGGGGTTGTTGTGGAGATTTATTCCTGAGCACATTTTGGGGATTTTTGAAATCTACAGGAGAGGAAAAGTGACCTATATCACTAATCCAAAAAATCGTATTCAGTTGAAATTGTATCTACACATGAAACTGAGAACTTTGTGTTGAGGAAATTTTGCCCAGTTTTTCTCTCTTTGGGAGATAGCTAGTTTTATCTAGAACTTCTAAGTCTAGAGAAAGTGTAAAAGAACAAAGTCATACATTCCATATTTATACAAAACTTGAATGGAGCATCACAGGTCGAATATAAAAGTTTTTATGTATTCCAATAATAAATTCTATCTACACTCAATACAATTTTTCTTTTTTATTCCTAGCTGATTTTCTCATACATATTATAAGAGGTTGACAGAAGGTCGTGTGGAAACCAACTAAATATCACATGTAGGTTGATTGGTAGTTGAATGGTAATCCAACTAGTATTTGACTCTA
>JASDQU010186468.1:8496-20384 GCA_032191745.1 Picea mariana | reverse complement strand
TTCATGAAGGTCTACAACTCAATCCCCACAGAAGTCAAACCGCCTCCCAGAGCTGCGCAGCTTCGATATGTCGATTCCTTTGATAGTGATTTATCCTTGTTGCTGAAAGAAAGAAGATCTAATACTTTAGGCACTATGATGAGCGACTCAATCAAATTCTAAGTAAATCTGACGGCGTCGGGAAAGATCAAACAAAATTTTGACAGAAATGGGAAGAAGCCCCAAGGAGATGTGCAACACTCTATGTCTCGATTGTCAGATGAAAAGTTTGAATTGATGATGAAGACTATGGAGAAGCTTATGGAAAGGATTTCCATGGAGAAAAAGCCTACCACCATGGAGAAAAATGCTTTCCAACCCAGAAATCAAAACTTTAGAAGGGCTCCAGTCTCGCAGATCAGGCATAAAGAAAAGAGAGATCAAGGTGATTAGCAGATAAGACCTCCTTTCCAAAAAAACTACGCAAATGAAGACTTTGATTAGTTGTTCCAAGACCAGATGCATTGTTTCCATGATATGAATACATACGTGTTATTAACAAAGGGAGAACACAATCAATTCATGGATGTGAATGATGGTTTTATGTTGGAGACTGATGACACGCTATCTTCGGAAACAGAGGAATTCAAGAAGGGATATCACAATGAAATCATGTAGTTTTAAAAGTAATACAACCTCAGGAGTAGAAATACGTCTACAGATCCTCTACATAAAAATCCCACAAAGGAACCTCAAGTGAATACTCCCTCAATCCGAACAAAGAAAGACAATCCAAGGAAAGTCAAAGGAATAATATTTAAAGAAAGCGTCGAAGGCGAGTAAGGAAATGGGCGTCAAAGAGGTAGATAAAGCTCCTCCTCCTTTTAATTTTGAGAACGAAATGGCCAAAATAAAAATCTATGTTCCTTTTAATGAGCTAATCAAGAAGGGAGAGTATAGGGATCATATCATTAAGATGTTAAGGATGGAAGAGGCTCTCGACACCTTGAATGTCCAGGATGACCACCCTGCCATATTATTTGGTCCATGCGTAGAAGAAACCGATGATACTGAGGACGTTCCCCCTTTCTATGTCAGTCTCAAAATTCATGACATTACTTTTCATAATGCCATGTTGGATTCGAGCGTGTCACATAATCTCATGCCAAAGGTGGTCATGGACAAGTTAGGCTTGGACATCACTGGACCTTATAAAGATATTTTCTCTTTCGACTCAAGAAAGGTGAAATGTTTGGGTCTAGTCAAAGATTTGGTCGTGTCGTTATCTCAAATTCTGTTGAAGAATTTGGTCATGGACATGGTGGTAGCCGACATCTCCCCAAAATTCGGCATGTTGTTATCCAGATCGTGGGCCGTGAAATTAAAGGGAAAACTACAGATGGACATGTCTTATGCTACCATACCTATTTTCGGCCAAGAAAGAAGACTGTATAGAGAGGCATTGCTCAAGTACACGGTGAGTAGCAAGACCCAACCGAACAATCATCCTATCTACTTTGTTGACACCGAAATTGGCTCCTCTATTTTTTACAATGACTTAATTTTTGAAAGGGAGGAGCCAACAACTATCATGACTGGTGAGGATAAGGCCGCACGTTGAGCGGAGGAATGTGCAGATCAGAGAAACCACAGGGAAAACGAAATTTGGAATCTGAGCTTCGACGGAGCTGTCAGCAAGGAAGGAGTTGGAGTCATTGTATGGATAAATATTCCCAAAGTGGGCTCAAAGATCTACGCTTACAAGCTTGCCTTTGATTGTACAAATAACATGGTTGAGTATCAGGCACTAATTTTGGGCTTAAGAACTTTAAAGGAATTGGGCATTAAGAGGATAGCAGTGCATGGAGACTCTAAGCTCATCATAAAGAAAGTGAAGGGTATATACCAGTCCAAGCACCCCAAACTGAGATCATATAGAAATCTAGCGTTGGACCTCCTCAAAGAGTTCTCAGAGTATAATTTTCCAGTGATACCCAGGGGGGAAAATAAAATTGCAGATGCCCTGGCCACCTCAGCTTCAGTGTTTAGAATTCCAATTTTTCCCAACAGGAAGTATGAAATTGAATTCAAACACAGGCCCGTAGTACCCGATAACATCAAATATTGGCAAGTTTTCGAAGATGACAAACAGGTGGAGAGGTTCCTCCAAATGAGCGATGAGTTTGCTAACGTGAACATTGATGATGAGTGTTGTTGCAAAGAGGATGAAGATGTGGTTACATGCAGTAATGTCGACCCCTTTCAGAACCAAATAGCTGGAATGGATATAGTGCATCTAAAAAACAACATCATCCCCAAAGGATTGGTTCCATTAGAAAAGTTGTTTTATGAAAATGATGTAGCCAGAAATCCTAGGATCACTGCGAATGATGAAGATTTCAAGGAATGCAACATCGGGACTCAAGATAATCCTAAGATAATCAGATTGTCAAAGACACTCAGTCTGGAGATCAAGCAAAGATATATCAACCTCATGAAATATTTTTCTGATGTTTTTGCATGGGGTTATGAAGACTTGAAAGTCTATGATACTAGAGTAATTTAACATGTGATTCCCATCAAGGAAGATCAAAAACCGTTCAAGAGAAAGATAAGATGGATCAATCCCCTGCTGCTGTCACTAATTGAAAAGGAGGTAAAGAAACTATTTGATGCCAAAATTATTGTTTCTTTGAGATTTTCAAAATGGGTGGCCAACCTTGTGCCTGTAAGGAAGAAGAGCGGAGAAATAAGGTTATGCGTGGATTTTTGAAACCTGAACAGAGTGTCCCTCAAAGAAAACTACCTGCTTCCTAAGATGGACTACATCCTGCAGAAGATAGTTGGATCCCAGAAAATGTCAATTTTGGACGGTTTTTCTGGTTACAATCAGATCATGGTACACCCGGACGACCAAGAGAAGACATCCTTTATGACACCATGGGGTACGTTCATGTATGCAAATATGACTTTTGGGCTTATGAACGTTGGAGAAACTTTCCAAAGGGTCATGGATATAGAATTTGTTGAGAAGAAAGATAATTTTATCATGATTTACTTGGACGAGATCGCAGTATTTTCTGACTTCGACGAACAACATCTTGAGCATCTGAAGAAGGTCTTCTAGAAATGTAAAAAGTTTGGCATATCATTAAATCCAAAAAAATCAAATTTAGGGATGCAAGAAGGAAAATTGTTGGGGCACATCATCTTAAAGGAGGGCATAAAAATAGACCCCAGCAGGGTGGAATGGATTCTGAAGATCAACACTCCTCGAAGCAAGAAAGAGGTGCAGTACTTCCTAGGAAACGTGAATTTTCTGAGGAGGTTCATTCCAAATCTAGCCGAAATTATAAATCACATCACGAGCATGCTCAGGAAAGGTAATGAGATAAAATGGACCCCCCAACCCAGGAATTCGTTTAAAGACATCTAGGTGGCACTAACCAAAGCTCTCGTATTAGCTAGCTCAAATTTCATAAGGGATTTTATATTATTTTCCTTCGCCTCAGAACACACCATCATTGGCGTCCTGTTACAAAAGGATGAGAAGAATTTCGAAAATCCTATAGCCTATTTCAGCAGGACATTGAGAGACTCCCCACTAAGGTATGATATTATGGAAAAATAAGCGTATGCCTTAGTAAAGGCCCTCAAGGAATTCAGGACTTATATATTGCATTCTTGCGTCAATGATTATGTGCCTAGCAATTCCGTTAGGGATATTCTGACTCATCCTTACCTTGAGGAGAGAAGGGGTAAATGGATCGCAGTCATGCTGGAATATGACCTTGAAATCAAGCCTACAAAGATGATTATGGATCAGGGGATTACAAAATTGATGGCACAGTCAAACTATGATGTTTTGAGAATAAATTTCATTTTTGATCTATCAAAGAATCGACAAGAAGAATCCATCCCATGGGTATCTCAGAAATTCATCGATTCACCTTGGAATGCTGAAATTATTTACGTATTGAGAAATTTGCAAGCTCCTCCAGGGTTGAGAAAAACCAAGGTTGGATTTTTGAAGTTGAAGGCTGCTAAGTTTTTCATTCTAGATAACTCTCTATATTGGAAGGATCAGGGAGGGATCTCTCTAAATTGTTTGCCGGAAGAAGACACAGAACGAGATATCAAGGCGTTCCACAAAGGGGAGTGTGGGGGGAATCATTACTGGAAGACCACCGTGCATAAAATATTGAGGGTAGGATTTTATTTGGCCATGTAATACACCTGACTCCTTAATACTCTTTTAAGGGGTGGGGCATCATAAATTCATTTTTCCTTAACTAACTCATCTCGAATCATCTCTCTGAGATGATTCATTCTCTTCTACTTTCTCGTAGCTTTCTAATGAATGCTACTAGATTCTAAATCGACCCTTGGTTTATATATTACGGATTCCCAAAATTATTCGGGCGTTCATTGGTTGAGGTCCATGTGATGCCCCTGTGACTTCATCTCCTTAGTATCATCTCTTGGTTCCTACCTCTTGTAGGGAAGGTCCATCCATCAACCAATCCAATGATTGGCTTAACCCTCGTCTGACACGCAGGCTAGCAGGCAATTCAGTGTTCGGCGCTTCGGCATCAAATGTCTCCTTGCTATCTATGTACGAGACCTCCCAAAGTACCGAACTTTCGAAGACCTATAAGCTTGCCACATGGTTCCGACCTTCTGACCTTTTTTGGTCTCTCTACAATGCTACATCCCAAATCCTCCAGAGTCCCAAAGTCTCGATCTCTTGGAGTCCCAGTCACTTCACCAACCACGTTGGCTAGGTGGACATGTACCAGGAACTGAAATGTAGGAAGGTTCAGGGTGACATGTGTTACGTTCCAATGGGCCTATAGGGTATGTGATACACACGAATATGGGTGACACATGGCACGTCAAGCTGGGGTCCACGTCACCCTATTATTGGTCCCTGGGTGACATCACTGCACCATGTCACTCCGGACTAACAATCTTCTAACATTCCTTAGATCTCATGATAAATATCTGGCCATGTATATTTATAGATCTACAGCTCTTGTTACCTCGGGGATTCGATCTTCGGGATTTTTTTCATGCAAACTCCTCTTTTCTCCCGAAGTGCCCAATCTCCTAATTAAAGGGGCTAGTGCCACACATCCCTGGTATATCAACAGCTGGGAAGAACATGAAGGGTCCCTCGATCTATGGTTCTGGTTACTTCATGGCTCTGACCTTCGAGGTTCTGGATCTCTGTTTAGTTGGTAGGATAGGTTCACCCAACCACTAGGGAAACCGCCCAACACTGGTCAACCTTATAGGTAACCATAACTCTCAGTTGCCTTCGATCAGTTTATGACTATAAGGGCCAAAAATACTCTGAATTCCCGGACTTCCAGAGCTCCGAAGCTAGAAGGACTTAGCTCCCTTAGGCTTAGCCTAAGGTTCCTAGGTGTTGGTCATATGGGTTCTCCCGAATAGATCTCGTCTATTCATATTCTAGACGAAAGGATATTCCCTTCCGAAACTTAAATCTCATTATCCTTCCCAAGCTTCATCATGAAACTGTTAAGGACTTGGGCATGATATCTCAGTCGCACAGCAAGGATTATAAAGGGGATAGTCTCTTTAGACAGACAGGGCCATATTGACGCAATACTTTCTATCTCAATCGTCCTATAGGTTTATGTCCCAAGGCACCTTGAAGGCTAAGTTGGGGCACATAGACAATTAATTAGAAGTTCACAAGAAGACAAACGCATACATAGAACTTAACCATTTCAATACATAAACCATTTATAGATATATAAATACACGCATGCACCCATTATTCCAAATTCAAATCACAAAGCATGAAAACACTTATTAGAACCAGAAGATGTGATGCGACTGCTGAAAGGGGTTCTTGTTTCCACCCAACCATAGGCTCAATCACTCCTAACAGATTTACCACTATCCACCCTCGAGCTAGACCACAATGCTCTGATATATAACCCTTTCTTCTGACTCAGTGATAGTAGGGACGAAGGTTACTCTCCTCCTCCTATAGGATATTGGCAACGGTTTTCACTATAGAAAGCAAGGAGGACTGCCTAAGTACTTCCTCAATCACTCAACATCCTCATTTATCAGCTTGTATAATAACCCTGCTAGTCATTTCCTATGACCAGAACACACTCATTTCTTAGTTCTTCCTTGAAACTGAGAGATTAACCTCTCGCCTCTTCACTCTTTGTAGGTCTTCCTCTACCCACCACACCTTCCTTTCTTTAATTCCTCAGCAAGATTCTATGTGGCTCGAATTCCTAGTCTGTGGTTAGGTATGAAAGCCTTACATATGGGTGCTCTACCCCATCCCCTTATTAACTCTTGAGGAGGTCTTCCCACCTACCATCCTGACTGTAATTCATTCTTGGATCATAGGACTGTTCCGGTCTTGAGAAATTAAATCTAGTAAGGTATTGGTTTGGTGGAGGTTAACACAACCAGTGTTGGTCCCCTTCACCATCTCTTTCATAGAATTTGTGGTCTCTCTTAGCCCACCCCCTTCCAACAGTCATGCAACACTTATCCCTTTTCTAGTAAATAACATAATTTACATTCATCAACCTTTTATACAAAGGTCCATCAAATCAAATATTCACACATATTGATTTTGTCATAGTCTCTTGGCCAATATAGTTATATTTACAAAC
The DNA here is from genome assembly GCA_032191745.1 of Picea mariana. Classification (NCBI taxonomy): domain Eukaryota; kingdom Viridiplantae; phylum Streptophyta; class Pinopsida; order Pinales; family Pinaceae; genus Picea; species Picea mariana. The sequence goes on along the minus strand of JASDQU010186468.1, from coordinate 13,734 downwards.
TAGGGGAAACAGGGTGTTACAATTCCCTCCCCCTTAAAGGAACATCGTCCTTGATGTTCTATCTGTCAACATTCTCTGTATATACAGAAGTGAACAAAAATGGATATGCTTGTCTCATGGCATCCTCCATTTCCCACGTAGCCTCATATGGGCCAAAGTGTTTCCACTACACCTTGACTTGTGCAATGGTTCGGTTCCTCAGTGGGGTTTCCTTCCTGTCTAGTTTGCATTGAGGTTCTAGTAGGAATTCTCCCTCCGAATCCACCTAGATCATAGACCAGTCAATTATATGATTAGAATCATGTACACACTTATTCAATAATGAAACATGGAAAACATTATGTTCCTTTACTGTGAGAGGGAGTGTTAGTCTATAGGCTACAGGTCCCACTCTAACTAAGACTTCAAAGGGTCCACAATACCAAGGTGCCAGCTTGGCACAAGATCCCATTCTTGGGGAACTCTTCCTGGGCCTAACTCTAAGATAGACATGGTCTCATGTCTTGAACTCTCTGGGAGTTCTCTTTCTGTCGGTGTAACTCTTCTGTCTATCCTAAGAAATTTTCAGATTTTGCTTTATCTGAATCACTTGTTGTTCCATTTCTTTCAGCATGGCGGGTTTGATTTTAATTCTATCCACTGGATTACTTCATCTGATTGGAATATTTCATTGTCTACCATAGAGGGATTCAAAAGGGCTCATCTTCAGTGACTCTTGATGAATGTTGTTGTAGTAAAATTATACCAATGGAAGGTAGTCTTCCCACTTCTTAGGCTGATGCATTACATGCATCCTTAACATGTCTTTTAATATATGGTGAATTAGATGCATAAAAGCTAGATAATTGGGTGAGACAATTAGAGGTCTATTGTAGGATACAAAAGATTGTTGATGATGAAACTAAGATCCAACTGGCAAATCTCAAATTGGGAGGTACAACTCTCATATGGTGGGAAAGCAGAACTAGAGATGATCTTAAGAAAAGTGGTAAAACAATCTCTTCCTAAAATGATTTTGTTATTGCATTAAAACAATAGTTTTACCCTTTAGCTTACATGCAACAAGAAATGATGAATTGGCAATGTTTAAGGCAATCAAAAGGTCAAAGTATACAAGAATACACTCAGATATTTCATAAGAAAGCTTTAAATTTGGGTATTCCATTATATACACAAGAGACACTCCTAAAATATATCTGTGGTTTACATTATTATCTTAAGCACACTATTCTTATGCTAAATCCTTTTAACTTTGATGAAGTATGTGTACAAGCTATTCACATTGAATCAAGTAAAGGGAATGTTGGTGATAGTGTTTCTACAAATTCTTGGCAAAGAAAGGATGCAGGGAAAAGGAAAGAGAAAAAGACAGCCACACCAAGAAAGGAGAAGCCTACTTGCAAGCATTGCAAGAAAGCAGGCCATGATGAAGATCGTTGTTGGGTCTTACATCCTGACTTGAAGCTAAAGAAGTTTGCCAACCACGAAAGGAAGAATACCACAGTTGCGACAATTCAAGTGGATGTTGGATCAGATTCCGGTGATGAGACACAGGTTGTAGCTATGGGAATCCGAGGTATAAATTTTGTTCAAGTTCTAGCTCTTCTTGATCAGTTGATGAAAATGATGAGTGTAAAAGGAATGAACTTTTCCACATAAGGGTTATAACACATAATGTTAAAGTTGATACTCTTGTAGATAGTGGATCACAAGCCAATCTAATCAATGAAGATATTGTGAATAACTTGGGACTTGAAACTAAGTCACATCCTAAACCATATCCATTGGGATGGATATGTGGTGATAACAATTTACAAGTAGCCAAGCAATGTAAAATCAAGTTTGCAATCACTTCTAATTATGTTGATGAAGTAGAGCTTGATATAGTGCCACTGGACATATGTGGAATTGTATTGGGAAGCCCATACCTTTATGATAGGAAAGCCATAGTCTACAGGGAGGAAAATAAGTATTGCTTCAAGAAAGATGGGAAGGAGTACATTGTTCGTGCTCATCACATGAAAACTGACAGATCCTTTGCAGCTACAGGGAAGTTAAAAAGAATGGTAAATGCAAGAAAAAGTTTAACACTTATGTCTGTAATAAAACATGAAGTTAGTAATGCTAAACATGATATGATTCCATATGTTTCAAACAATCATGGAGTGTCACCAGGGGTACAACATGAGGTTCAACTGCATAATTTGATTACTGTTCCTGTCCAAAAGAGGAAGCATGTTGTTTCATTAGCACATTTAGTATTGTTATTTGGTTTTCTGCTATTTAGTAGTGTATGGCTGCTAACAACGACAAACAATGTAGAAGAATGTGCAGTTGATGGCATGATTACTTTGATAAACAATGTTATCTCAGTTTTCATGTTTGTTGTGATTAGTCAGGTGATCATTATCCCAGCAGAGAGGATGGATGATACAGGACAAAGTGGGGAGGTAGTACCCTCACTTCTTACTTGAGTAAAAGCAGACTTTTGGTGGTCCAAAAACTTCCAAAGTGGGGAGGAATGATCCAGGAGGCTCCCCAGGCTCAGAAAAATGCTCAAAAATCAAAGTTCTCAGAATTGGATGAAACCAATTCCATCGCGACCGTCTCGTCGCGCTGATTCTGGACATATATTCATTTCCTCAAAAAAGACTCCGGATGTGAAAAATATCGCACGACAATCAGATTCTTCTATGGCAAAAGTCAATGGTCAACTAGCAAATGAATAAGTGTCACATGGCCCAGACATGGGCAGCCACGTGGCACTTCACTACTGTTTGGCATGTAAAAGTTATTTGGGGGTCCATGGGATTCGAACCGCTGACCCATGTCTAGCTCCAAGTCTTTGGAAAAGTTCAATTACCAACCTACCAAAAGTAAAATTTATGAAAAAAACCCACTTTCCTATAGTTTTGGGGTCAAATATCCAAAGGAGGGTGCAAGGGGGCTAAGGCTAAGCCACATAATGTGGTTTCATTATAGGAGCGCATCCAAGGGATAATTCTGGGCGCATCCAAGGGCAGATTAGCCCAGATCCCATGGAAGGCGCCCCAAAACTAGGAGCTAACAGTTAAGGGGGTTGGTGCATAGCACTTGGAGCATTGGCACTTGGCCATGTGGCCCCATGTGACCTGGTAAAGGGGGTGCACGCCCTGTCTTGGGGGCTACTCTACATTTTTGGTTTAAAAGTGGTTTTTAAACATTACAGAGGTGATTTTTGCCTAATATTATGCCCAGAAAATGGATTTTTTTAGGATTTTAGGCCATTTGAAGGGGGATTTGATCCCAGAAAGAGGCCAAATCTTGAGGGAAGTTGGGATTCCTCATATGAGCCTTGAAAACTATAAGAACCAGGATTTTTGAAGCTTGTAGGAGACTTTTTGATGCAGGGTTTTGAAGGAGCAGTTTGTAAATTTTGGCCTTTTCTCATGTTTTGAGAGGTGTTTTTCTCATGTTGTTGAGAGGATTTTGATGGTGCATGCATGAATCTAAGCAAGGAGGTCTTGTACAGAATACATGAAGCATGTAATGCAACAGAAAATAGAATTGTAACAGAACTTTGATCATTTTAAAGATCAATAAAGAGGTCCTCCACTTGGAAGCGGGCTCGGAGACGTAGCCAACGATTGGTGAACTCCGTTATCAACCTCTTGTCACTATTTCTCTTTTTGTTTTGTTGTTCTATTCTCTTCATTTTCAGCATGAATATTAATGGCTGATCTCTTTATAAATTAATAAGCATCAAGTAAAAGTCACATTTGATATTCCGCAAACAAGATAACAAGTTTATGTATTTCACATTCTTAACGATCTGATGCAAAAAGTACATTAAAATAACTTACGATTTATCAGTAATACCTTCATTTTTGGATCAATTTTATGGTATCATAGCATTTGGTTGTGAAGGTTTGATAGGAATTGCAAGCATTGGATTCTCACGAGAGAAAAACTCAAGCGAGGAGAAGGCCAACTTGAGGCTCTTGACACAGAGATTCAAAGGCGACCGCATAAGAAAGAGATGTCTTCGCCATGGAAATTGGGTCCCTACAAAACTAAATATGATTTCCTCGAGGCCTTTAAATTGATGCAAGCCATGGTAGAGGAGATTTATCATGAAAGAGGGAAACGAAGGCTTCGAGGCAATGAAGAAGGTGAATCTTCGGTAAGAGCAGAAGGAGGAGTTGGAAGTGGTGGACCTTCGGAACCTTCTTCTCCTTCATCCTCATCATCTAATAATGAAGCAAGTGTACATTCCTCCAAGGATAAGAAAAAAACTCATCATTCTTCTAATAAGCCATTATTAAAGTTAGATGTAAAGTTTCAATTACCCACTTATGATGGTGAATTAGATGCAGAAAAGCTAGATAACTGGGTGAGACAATTAGAGGTCTATTGCAGGATACAAAAGATTGTTGATGATGAAGCTAAGATCCAACTAGCAAGTCTAAAATTGGGAGGTACAACTCTCATATGGTGGGAAAGCAAAACTAGAGATGATCTTAAGAAAAGTGGTAAAACAATCTCTTCCTGGAATGATTTTGTTATTGCATTAAAACAACAGTTTTACCCTTTAGCTTACATGCAACAAGAAATGATGAATTGGCAATGTTAAAGGCAATCAAAAGGTCAAAGTGTACAAGAATATACTCAAATATTTCGTAAGAAGGCTTTAAATTTGGGTATTCCATTATATACACAAGAGACACTCCTAAAATATATCGGCGGTTTACATTCTTATCTTAAGCACACTATTCTTATGCTAAATCCTTCTAACTTTGATGAATTATGTGTACAATCTATTCACATTGAATCAAGTAAAGGGAATGTTGGTGATAGTGTTTCTACATATTCTTGGCAAAGAAAGGATGTAGGGAAATGGAAAGAGAAGAACACAGCCACAGCAAGAAAGGAGAAGCCTACTTGCAAGCATTGCAAGAAAGTAGGTCATGATGAAGATCGTTGTTGGGTCTTACATCATGACTTGAAGCCAAAGAAGTTTGCCAACCACGAAAGGAAGAATACCACAGCTGCAACAATTCAAGTGGATCTTGGATCAAATTCTGGTGATGAGACACAGGTTGTAGCTATGGGAATCCGAGGTATAAATTTTGTTGCAAGTTCTAGCTCTTCTAGATTAGTTGATGAAAATGATGAGTGTAAAAGGAATGAACTTTTCCACATAAGGGTTATAACACATAATGTTAAAGTTGATACTCTTGTAGACAGTGGATCACAAGC
>JASDQU010186467.1:3045-20695 GCA_032191745.1 Picea mariana | reverse complement strand
GGGTTGTTGGAGGTCGAGCACATAGAGTGTGTGAAAAGTCTTTGAAGAACTCAGAGTTTACAAGCTCAGGAGAGAAAGTTCTTTTGTGATTCCTGGAAAAAGGACCCAGGAGAGGCTCGAACAGAAACGGAGCTAGGAAGCAAGAGAAATCCTCAAGGAGGAGAATTGACGGCCAGGGATCGCTGGGAGAATCGCGAAGTCCCGCAAATCGTCAGATCTGGGAGGAGTAGCAAGGGATTTAACCCTTGAGCGCTGGAAGAACCCCTAGCCACCGCATATCGGCATATCGGGTTTTGCGAATACGAGAGTTTTGAACTCGTTGAAATCGCGAGTAGCGATTCCCCGATTTAACCAGAGCCGTTGATTTCGATGGGATAGGTGGCACGAGATCCCGGGAGGTCGAGATTCGGCGTTCGGGATTTTCAACACCAAGGAAAACTCGCATCGTGGATTCACGATCCGCGAAATCCCGAGGGTGACGTGGCAGCGTGGGACCCCAGGAGCGAGTGGAACACAGGTGGCGCAAGTGTAAAGCGGCATCACATTTGCCGATTTCTCGATAAGGACGAGGCCGTTGACCTTTGACCATCGGAGCTCGAGGTTCGGGGTTTGGTTTTGCACAAAACCGTGCATACAGGGTTCGTGATATCGCGAAACCCGATTTCCTGAGGCAACTGTCGGGAGATCAACAGAGTGTCTTGTGGGTGACAAGAAGTCTCGATACGGGATTTAAAGGGTATTGCAACTCTTCGGGCCAAGGTACAGGAGGTCCTGGTGAGAGCGGCTGCTACCGAGAGCGGTCGGCACCACATTGCGTTCACGCCAACTTTTTATTGCCTTGAAGGTTGCACAAAACCCTTTATTGTTATTCCAGTTCCAAAGTTGATGCTCCGCTTCGAGCAGTTCATTTGAGATGATTGTAGGCAGGATGCCAGTAAATTAATTGCCATTAACCACAAGTTGTAAGAGATTTTTGGCGATGGCAATGTCTAGAGAAACAAGTCATTAAAAATTATTGTTCTTGAGCTCCTTAACCACAATGTGATTCCACTGAAACACAACTAGGACGATGTTGAGCAAATCCCTTTGTAAACGTTGGAGGAAGGAGTGGCTTGGTCTAGGATAATTATTTTCAGACTAGAGTCGGAAAAGCTTGTGACCAAGTTGAAAAGAAAATTTTGTGTCTATTGCAACAAATGTTAATGCCTTTTCCGAGTTATGGATAGATTTACAACATTAATATAATTTCACTAAAAGCCCCAGAAAAAATTTACAAAGAAGATAATGTTAAAAAATTAGCAGAGTAGTTTTAAACCAACAGGATATAAGAAGCTTCTTAATCAAAAGTGTAAGATTTACAATAAGTAAACACATGTTTTTAACCATTAAATCTATTAATTTTATATGATGTTAATATAAACATGAAAGAAAAAATAACGTTTGATTCCTAACCTATCCCAAAGCAAAATTAAAAACCATTTTTAACTCAAATGAGCATCGTGTGTGGATTATATAATAAGCTACAGCCCGATTTAAAATGAGTACTCTTTCTTCGAGTAAATCGAATACTAAAAGAATCTACAAATAGTAGTAATTATGGAAAAATTGGCAAAAAAAAAAAACTGAAGTAGATTTCATCCAACCAAATAAAGGATATAGAATACTTACCCTCCATTTTGCTGAGTCTCTCCAATCCAAATATGTGACTAGAAAAGGTCCAGGTCCATATCATAACATAATATGTTTAAACTATATGCAAAGTGATCACTTACACGGACATAATAATCACTTAAGAATAAGTTTATCTTATAGATATTAAAGAATCACTTAAAATAACATTTTAGTTACATAAAAATACAGAAAGTATTTATCCTATTAAATGCAATATGCATAGATCACAAAGGGGATGATACTAAATGTTTAGAGTTGCTATATTAGCTAGAATTTACTCCAACTGCCTAACTTTAATTTGTCCGCCAACATTCAAATACTTTTTAGTAGTAGGTACAGGATTTTAGTTTAGAATTTGTTACTTATGTATAATTTCTCATAAAATTATAAGAGAAATCCATCTCCACTAAATATTTGAGTCCTTAAATCTCCGCTTAAAAACTGTAACAGTAATATTTAAAACATAAATTAATTTATCAGAACAGTCATCTCTAGGCCGGGCAAAGAATTGGTGAAATTTTTCGTAACCATGCATAACAGAATCTCAGAACTTGAGATTCAATGCATAACGAATTTAAATCGACTAAAAATAGTGTAGCACTCTGTAACAAGTAGAGTTAGTAATTGAAGCTTACAGTTTTGAGATCTGCCTGCAAGCAATTCGCCATTTTTGGAGTAAATTTTCTTCACTTCATGGCGAAGCCTTGTTTTGACTGTGTGAAAATTTGAATACAATCATCAAAATTGGTTACCGTCGAAGTGCCATAGAGCACCTACTGCCACCTAGACTCTTCATGAATTTGGAAAATCAATAACCAAAATCTCAAAATATATAAAAACCTAAATCTGTTGTGGCACCGTTAATCTAATTAAAGACAAATTAGTTACCTACAAACTAACTTCGATTACTTCAAATACATGCTAATCAAACCCAAATCTATTAGTTGCCACATGCCTACCATGATGCAAACTCCGACATGTGGTTTACCATGTGGGGGCAGGTTCCTCATCCCAGGTATCACTCCCAACGAGGTATCGTACTCATTCTCAGAGGGACTGTATCTCGTTCGTTCCTTATTCCTTTCTTTGGCCTTGGCCTTCATTGGCTAGTATAGAACGAACCGAACACTCAACTGCTACAGCTACAATATCTAAAGAACCAGAAGGTGGTAGGCCAAGGCTAACGCTGGTGAGTAGTTCTCTCCCTATGAGATTGGTTGTGTGCCTTCAATTTACCCTCCCCCTTTCTTCGCTATTCTTTCATCCCTATTTCATTCCACTATAGACGATACTCCCGATTCAGCGTATCAAAGGCTAGTTGAGGGGATGGATTTATGGGGAAGCATTTGATTCACTTTTGGAGTATCAACTTTGCTAGCTATGGATTTGTGAGATAAGTGATACAGACACCCTACTCTCTCTCGGGGCTGCGCAACCTCTTGGTCTAGGATTGATCGATTTCGGGAGATGAATCAGCTCACAGGTTTGTGCTAAGCCTCCTCTATATTCTCCATAGGTCAAAGTATTAATTCTCAGGTGTGAAATCCCTCTTTCGAGAGTGTCTGAGTACCCACAGAGTCTTCCACATGACCCTGGTCTAAAACCATGGGCTTAAACCAATCTTTTCCCGAAATCCGGACCCGCGAAGTCCCCGGACCAGATCTACGGTTCGTGCTTCTCTGACATCCGACGACTGTGATCTACTTTGAGACTCCGACTTCGGGAGTTCTGAGTGTTCCAAACACCCTTTCTTCCGAAGTGCTCCGTACTCAGAGTTACAGATTGAGTGTCGTGTGATTTTCTTGTTCGATGATTGAGATCCATCATTTACTCCACTTTGGGCGACTTATAGTCAATGCTCCTCTGCGTCCTTTCTTCCGGAGTATCAATCCTCTGAAGTGGCAGATCTTCCGCCACGCATCCTATCCCAACAAACGACTCTGATGAACTCCAACGCTCCGGCCTTCGAGAGTTCTCGTGCTTCCACTTTTCACTTTCCTCCGGAGTGACTTTTCCTGAGAGTACACGGATCTCTGCCACATGTCCTCCTCAGATTGACGACATTGATTTACTCCGCTACTCCGCGACTTCGACAGAAACTGTTGTTTTCTCTACGCAATTCTTCCGAAGCTCTACCTCCTAGACTTTTTAATCTGTTGCCACGTATCCTCCTTGCAACCAACGACTTAGATTTACTTCGCAACTCCGGGACTTCGGCGATCCCGCTCCCAAAACACTTTCAAACCTCAGAATACTCGGAGTGTTGAAGGACTCCAAGACTAATCTCCTTGCAACTCTTCTCGTCTGGAACGATTCCGCTTCCTCCTAAACATATATTGCTCGTTAATTTGGGGAATATTAAAGGGCTCCTCCCTATTAAAGAATTCTCACTACTATCTCTCCTGAGCTTGTTCTTCTTCGAAACCTCTAACTCCTCAGAAATTTTCTTCGACACTTAGTCGAATTTTGACTCTGTGCACACTTTCCAACAGATATTTTCTCCAACTCGACCTCTTTGCGAAAGACTGTGCACACCTTGCAATAGGTCTTTACTCAACTCAATTTCTCCTCCTGAACAATAGAACTTAAGTATGTTTCCGCTTGAGCACACCTTGCGAGGTCTTCTGCACTTTTTCTCAAACAAAGCTTCAAGCTACTCCTCTTGAACTTCTGAGTCAAAAGACTATGTCACACACTTCTTGTGGACACTTTGTACCCCTTGCAAATAAAAGTTCAAGTTATCTCTTCTAAGCTTCTGAGTCAAAAGAGACTCTGTCAATGCACACCCTATGGACACTATGCACTCCTTGCACTTGCTCATAGAAGAGAAACAATTGAAACTTATCTAATATCTCACAGATTCATACATTCAACCATGTAATGCATTCATAACATAAGAACAAGTAATGGCAGAGAACATAATCAAACAAAAATCCTACCATTCATTCATTCAGATAAACACTATAATAGCAACACCAGACATTTGGAATCAATGCCTCTCTGTTATATTAATTCAAAATGAAATGTACATTGGCTCATACACTCTGATAAGCTTCAACGATCTTTAGCTACAATAATATTCAACAACAATAACCTTCAACATCCTCATTTGGGCAAAAACACCTTTATTTATACAAAAGAGCTCATAGAGGTTTTCCTTTTGACTACCTTTGTGCTATCCTATCAAATTAAAAGCTATCAACTACTAAGGCTTATTACAATAAATGTATGAGACAGACAGATAAGAAAAAATGCTTCAAATCTATACTGCAAGCTATTACATTAAAGAAAAATACATCCCCCATCGATCTCATGCGATGGTTCAGACTCTTAACATTTAAGATCTTCTTTAATTACAATCTTTTCAAGATATTTGCATGACATGCCATCTTTAAAATTCAAAATATCTTCAAAATGTGCGCTAGGGCGCTGAGTTGTTTTCCTCTTGCGCTTTGATGACAATGCTCCTGCATCATACTCCTCTAAACAAAAATTTGTGGACTCCTGTACATGAGCTCCTGCACTGACTTTCCATGCTTCTGAATATCTGCTTCATTTACCCAACTGGCATCTTCTATTGGGTGTCCTTTCCACTTTACCAAATACTCAAAATAAATCTTTTTTCTTGTCTTCTTACTAGTCCTCTGATCTATGATCTTCTCCATCTGCGAATTTTCTACTACATGCATCTGCTTCTCCCACTGGATCTCTTTCTTATATTGTGATCCTTTTGTGTCATCTTCTATGTAAGGATACAGGTCTGAAATGTTGAATATGGGTGATATAACCACATCTTTTGTCATTTCTATCTCATTAGCATTGGCACCAAATTTCCTTAGGATCTTGCGTGATCCTATCTTCTTCAATTTCAATTTGTTATGTGTTCCCCTTGGGAACCTTTCCTTCCTGAGATGTTGTAGAACTTGATCTCCCACTTCAAATTGAAGTTTTATCCTATGTTGATCAACTCTGTGTTTGTATTCTCTGCTATTGTCCTGCAACTACTCCTTGATCTGATTATGAAGCTTCTGCATTTCTGCAGCGAAGTCTTTTTCTCCAACGCTTCTGAATTCATTATGCTCTAGATCTCTCAACTATGATACTCCTCTTGGATTCATCCCATATACTATCTGAAATGGGCTATTTCCTGTACTTATGTTTGGTGAGTCATTGTATGCAAACTCTGCTTGTGCTAGAATCTGATCCCACTGGCTATGATGTTCAGTGACCAGACTCCTCAGCAATTTTCCTAAACTATGATTCACCACCTCAGTTTGTCCATCCATTTGAGGGTGATATGTTGAACTAAAGGACAACTCCATCCCTAGTTTCTTCCACAATGTCCTCCAGAAATGACCAACAAATTTAGTGTCTCTATCTGAGACAATACTCTTGGGAAACCCATGAAGTCTCACAACTTCCTTAAAAAAATGATTTGCAATGTGTGTTGCATCATTAGTTTTTTGGCATGGGATAAAGTGTGCCATCTTTGAGAATCTATCAGCTACCACAAATGTGGAATCACTCCCCTTTTGTGTCCTTGGTAAACTCAATACAAAATCCATGCTTTTTGCATCCCAAGGCCTATCTGGAATAGGCAATGGTTGATACAATCCAATGTTTTGTCTCTTCCCTTTTGCATACTGACAAGTATTATATTTTTGTACAAATGTCTTCACTTTTTCCCTCATACCTGGCCAATAGTATGAACTATTCAACTGTGCAAATGTCTTGTCATGGCCAAAATGTCCTGCTAGACTTCCACTGTGTTTTTCCTTCAACATATTTTCTCTCATCGATCACTTTGGTATGCACAAATGGAAACCTTTAAACAACAATCCATCTTGAATCAGATACTCTGTCCATTGGCTTCTGTCTCTAAGAACAAGATTTTCACATGCTTCATATGCCTCTTTAAAATCTGGGTCATCACAATACATCTCCTTAAGGTGTTCAAATCCTAAGGTTTTCACTTGAAATTCCTACAGAATTAGACATCTCTTGCTCAATGAATCAACAACTTTGTTAGCATTACCATAAATATGTTTAATGACAAAAGTGAAACTTTGCATAAACTCTATCCACTTAGCATGTCTTTGGTTTAACTTCTCCTGTCTGGTTATGAATTGAAAATCTTGATTATCTCTATACAAAACAAACTCTTTTGGAACAAGGCAGTGCCTCCATTTCTCCAAGGCTAGAATTATTTCATAAAATTATTTATCATATGTGGAGTACTTTCTCTTAGTGTCATTCAAATTCTCACTGAAATAGACAACAAACCTATTATCTTGGCTCAAGACTGGTCCAATTGCAACTCCACTAGCATCACATCTTACTTAAAATGTCTTCCCAAAATATGACAAGACCATAATCGGTTGTTCTGTTATCTTCTCCTTTAATATCCTGAAGCTTTTCTCAGCTTTTTCTGTCCACTTAAAAGACTTGTGTCTCTTCTTCACCATATCCATCATTGGTGCACAAATTTCACTGGAATTTCTAATGAACTTCCTATAGAAACTCGCTAATCCATGGAAGCTTCTCACCTCAAATATGCTCCTTAGCGATGGTCATTCTTTGATTGCTCTCACCTTCTCTGGATCCATATTCAATTCATTTGAAGAGATTACAAAACCCAAGTAAATGAATTTTGTTTTCATAAAAGAGGATTTCTTCAGATTTATCAACAACTTCTCTCGTTGCAATCTTCTCATCACTAATGTCAGGTGTCTCAAATGCTCTTCTTCAATTTTACTGAAGATCAATATATCATCCAGATACACATTCACAAACTTACCAATAAAATCTTTCAATACCTCATTCATGAACCTCATAAAAGTACGTGGGGCATTTGTTAAGCCAAATGGCATAACAAGCCATTCATACAACCCTTCATTTGTCTTGAAGGTTGTTTTCCACTCATCACCTTCTCTCATTCTTATCTGGTGATATCCACTTTTCAGATCTATCTTTTAAAAATAATTAGCTCCACTCAAACAATCCATAAATTCATCCATCCTGGGTAAAGGAAATATGTACTTGATGGTGATCTTGTTTATGGCTCTTGAGTCTATACACATTCTCCATCCTCCATYCTTCTTCAGACTCAACATTGTTGGTACTGCACATGGACTCAAKCTTTCTCTGATCAATCCTTTGTCCATCAAATCCTGGACTTGTATTTTTACCTCCTCACTCTCTTGAGATGTCAATCTGTAYGCTGCTTTGTTTGGCATACTTTCTCCTGGTATTAAATCAATGTGATGGATGATACTCATGATGGGTGGCAATGAGCTTGGAAACTCATCCACTASTATGTTAGAAAAATTCTCTAACAACTCCTGAATTTCTTTAGGTAGATCATCCATAGAAGTACTTGTAAGGACAACTTTGGGTTTCCTCACCACAACAAACTGCATCTCCTATTCCTTCTTGACTTCACTCAGGATTTCCTTCCCACTCATGAGAAGTATACTTGTGTTGGATTCTTCCTTTACTTTATTTTCCTCAATTGGAAACAACATGTGTGTCCTACCATTTTTCTCCAAGGTGTAAGTATTTTTTCTCCCATCATGAATGACATTCATGTCATACTGCCATGGTCTCCCCAAAAAATCATGACATACATCCATGGGAATTACATCACATAAAATCTCATCTCTATATCCTCCTATCTTAAATTCAACTAGGCATTATTTAGTTACCGTTACCTGGTGACCTTTTTGAAACCATGAGACCTTGTATGGAGTCATATGTGCAGTTGTCCCCAGCTCAAATTTCTCCACCATCTCTGTGGATACTAAGTTATCAATGCTCCCACTGTCAATTATCACCTTGCATACTCTATCTTTAGTCTTGCAAGTTGTTATGAACAAACTGTTCATCTTCACAGGTTTTTCAACCTCTGGCTTTGGCTTCAAGAGAACCTTCTTCATCATCAAATATTTTCCATCTTCTGCACCCTCTGCTTCAACATTCCTCTTCTATGCTTTCGAAATGTGAGCTTCACCTCCTCCTTATTTCTTTCTCTCGGGGCATTCCCAAGGCATGTGTCTTGTCTTTCCACAAGCATAACACTTCACTTCTCCTCCTCTACCTCTTTCTCTTCCTCGAGGAAAAGAGTTTCTTCCACCATTCTGTCTCCCTTGGGAAATTACTCCTCTTTCTGAGTGGCTATGTGGTTTTCCAGTCTCATCCTTGGGTTTTTGTTTCTTATCATGGGCAATTCCCTTGCCTCTGTTTAAACTTCTTCCTCTGCTTCGTTGGCTCTGTTTTCTAGACAACTTCTTCTTTGCCTTCAACGTAATCTGATAAGCATATTCCACTGTCCTTACTGTCATCATGTTGATTTCGAACTGGATTTCATATCTCAAGCCATTAATATATCTAGCAACCTTTTCATCATCTTTTTCTCTCTGTCTAGCCCTGATGTTTAGTTTTTAAAACTCCTTTGTGTACTCTTTTACAGTCATTCCTTTCTACCTCAGGTTTTGCAACTTCATGAAAAACTTTATCTGATAATCCTTGGGTATGAATTTATCTTTCAACTTGGCTACCATTCTATCCCAATTCTTGATCTTTTGCTTGCCTTTGCATCTTTTGTCAGCCTGCAATTCATCCCACCACATCATTGCATGTCCTTTTAATCTAGTGACATCGTGCTTCACCTTCTTCTCCTCATCGACATCTTCATAGTCGAAGTACTTTTCCATTAACCTTATCCAATCCAACAATTCTTCAGCATCTAAATTTCCTTCGTACATTGGGATGTCTATTTTTTCTCTAGCTCCCAACTTGACAACGACTTTCAACAAGCGTTCCTCTACAACATCCTCTACCACAACTTCTGCAACTTCTACTTCTTCGTTCTCTGCATCACTGATGTCTCCAACATCATGTGCTCTCCTTTGTGTTGTCTCCATAGCATCCAATCTTGCACGAAGTTATCTCATCTCCCTTTCCACAACTCAATTGGATACAGGTGGCTCTGCACGTCTTCTAGGAGGCATGGTGCTAAACTTTTCTCCTTTGCACAACTACCACTTGATGATATCAGACTATCTCCTTTCACTCTCTCACCTTTTCCTACTATTTGTAAACAAATTGTCTCTCTAATACCACTTGACGCAGACCCCCTACTCTCTCCCGAGGCTATGCGAACTCCTGGTCTAGGATCGATCGACTTCGGGATATGAATCAACTCACAAGTTCATGTTGAACCTCCTCTATCTTCTCCATAGTTCAAAGTCTTAACTCTCAGGTGTGAAATCCCCCTTTCGAGAGTTTATGAGTACCCACAGAGTCTTCCATGTGATCTTGGTCTAAAAACGCGGGCTTAAACCTTTATTTCCCCGAACGCCAGACCCGTGAAGTCACCTGGACCAGATCTACGGTCCATGCTTCTCTAACAGCTAATGACTGTGATCTACTTCGGGTCTCTGACTTCGGGAGTTTAGAGTCTTTCAAACACCCATTTCTTTCGAAGTGCTCCATACCTAGAGTTACAGATCAAGCACCACATGATCTTACTGTCCACTTTGGGTGACTTATATTCAAAGCTCCTCTGCACCCTTTCTCTCGGAGTATCAATCCTCCGAAGTGGCAGATCTTCTTCCATGCATCCTATCCCAATGGATGACTCTGATGAACTCTAGCGCTCCGACCTTCGGGAGTTCTCGTGCTTCTACTCTTCACTTTCCTCCAGAGTGACTTTTCCCCAGAGTACACGTATCTCCACCACTTGTCCTCCTCAGATTGATGGCCTTGATTTACTCCACTACTTTGCGACTTCAGCAAAAACCGTTGTCTACTCTACGCAATTATTCTGAAGCTCTACCTCCCGAACTTTCTAATCCATTGCCACGTATCCTCCTTGTAACCAATGGCTTAGATTTACTTTGTAGCTCCAGGACTTCGGAGATCCTGCTCCCAAAACACTTTCAAACCTCTGAATACTCGGAGTGTCGAAGGACTCCAAGACTAATCTCCTTGCAACTCTTCTAAGATCTAACGGTCTAGAATGATTCTGCTTCCTCCTGAACGGATCTTTCTCATTAATTTGGGTAATCTTAAAGGGCTCCTCCCTATTAAAGAATTCCTGCCGCTATCTCTCATGAGCTTGTTCTTCTTCAAAACCTCTAACTCCTCGGAAGGTTTCTTCGACACTTAGTCGAATTTTGACTATGTGCACACTTTGCAACAAATCTTTTCTCCAACTCAACCTTTTTGCGAGCCACTGTGCATGCCTTACAACAGGTCTTTACTCAACTCAATTTCTCCTCTTGAACAATAGAACTTAAGTATGTTTCCTCCTGCACACACCTTGCTAGGTCTTGTGCACTTTGTCTCAAACAAATCTTCAAGCTACTCCTCCTAAACTTTTGAGTCAAAAGACTCTGTTACGCACTTCTTGCGGACACTTTTCACCCCTTGCAAATAAAAGTTCAAGTTATCTCTCCTGAGCTTCTGAGTCGAAGGAGACTTTGTCATCACACACCTTGTAGACACTATTCACTCCTTGCACTTGCTTGTAGAAGAGAAACAAATGAAACTTATCTAATATCTCACAGATTCATACATTCAACCATGTAATGCATTCATAACATAAGAACAAGTAATGATAGAGAACATGATCAAACATAAATCCTACCATTCATTCATTCAGATAGACACTGTAATAGCAACACCAGACATGTGGAATCAATGCTTCTCYGTTATATTCATTCAAAATGAAATGTACATGRGATCATACACTCTGATAAGATTCAACAGTCTTTAGCTACAATAATCTTCAGCAACAATAACCTTCAACAACCTCATTTGGGAAACAACACCTTTATTTATACAAAAGAGCTCATAGAGCTTTTCCCTCCGACTACCTTATTACTATCCTATCAAATTAAAGGCTATCAACTACTMAKGCTTATTACAATAAATGTCTGAGACAGACAGATAAGAGAAAACRCTTCAAATATGTACTGTAAGTTATTACATTAAAGAAAAATACACCCCCCATTGATCTCATGTGATGGTTCAGCCTCTTAACATTTAAGATGTTCTTTAATTACAATCTTTTCAAGATATTTGCATGACATGCCATCTTTAAAATTCAAAATCACTTCAAAATGCACACTAGGGCTTTGAGTTGTCTTCCTCTTACGCTTTGATGATGATGCTCTTGCATCAATAAGTGGCCGGCACAGGATGGTCTCCAAAGAATGGAAATGGATATGCCCCTTAGCATGTTGCTATTGTCCCCCTCCACTTCTCCTCAATGACAAGGACTGGTTTTCTCTCAACATATACTTACARTACACTCATCATCAGYGGAGTTAGGTGAAAGTAATGATGCAGGTAGTGAGGATTAGAGAATTCCAAAGATACTTTATAATATGAAAAAAAAATCAGATAATCATGGAAGTTTTGTGAAATCAATGGTGTGGGCATTGAACATTTAAGTGTTTCCAGGAAACTACTTCTAGAAAAAGCTTAGTAGATGTCTCTTCACTAGCGCGTTGGCTAGTCAAGTGAAGCTACACCTGTCCTCCCACCATGACTTAGGAAAGATAGTTGAGGCCGGAGTGTATACCAGGTGGTAGAGAGAAAGAAGAGAAACAAAGGAGATGGTGAAAGAGGTAGAGGCCATTGAGTCAAAATTATTTTTCGACGTTTGAATTGAAAGCTCATAGAATCTTCTTCTCTTCCACTTCTGGGTCAAAGGTATTTTTCTAGTGCCCTGATCTCTTGAATCTTGGGAAGACCTTATAGCCCGCACAAGCAACTGACTGGGTCTAGGTCTCCATTCTAATTCATTTCCTCTATAGCCATCTGTAATTCTAATGGGGCTTACCTGCCTGAGGTTCCGCCTCACCCCAACATGTCTCACTTGAAACCATTTTCGAATTCCCAAATAAAGGATGGGAATACTTCCATATTCGATATTTTTTTCCACGATATATAGTTTTCATGCCATTCTGTAGAATATTGATGTTAATCAACGTCAACTATTCCAAACAAAATTTGTATGGTTTGCTCCTGCTATTGCAAATTGTTGTTGGTATTATAATTATATATTTCTTGATCTATTTCTCGAGCTTATCATATCATACATGTGTATTTACTTGCAGGTGAATAGGGTGTTGAAATATTGTAACTGCAAAGAGTATTATATTTATTATTGAGTTATTATTATTTAGATCAATCCCCTTTTGTGGATTGATCATGTCGGGCTTTGTAAATGACCAAATCCCCTTTTGTGGATTGGTCAAACCCTAATTATATCATGCTAATTAAGAAGTCGACCCCCATGCCTAATTAAAGTAGTTTTATCAACTAAGTGAAGAGGTCGGCCCTGCTCAGTGAAGAGACACCTCCCTAGTGCCTGCCAACCAGTATAAATAAGAGAGGCTAGCACCTCGTTAGCTCACTCATCTAGTGCACAAGTTTGAAGGAAGTTGTAGTTGTCAGTTGCAGGAAGAAGGAAGAGAGAGGCACATTGCTCAACATTGGATATTATCTAGTGTTTTGGTTTATTGTCTTGGCATTGTATTGACTATCTATATTAAGGAATTTTTTTATGGGTTTTCTCCCCCATGAGGGTTTCCCAAGATAAATGTTATGTATCTTGTGATTGTGTTTCTCTTACTGATCTTGCATATGATAATATTTCTAGTAAATTGAAAAGAAACTTAATAGATTCTCTAAAATTTACATGGTATCAGAGCTAAGCTGAAGAGAGCACCTTTCACTAGATAAGCAAAAACATCATTGTTGTTGTACAAGAAAATTAGGGATTTTTGTTGAAGAGGAATTTCAGCCGAAAAACTTCTAGGGAAGTGTGCCCTAGCCCAACAAACTCATTGGCAGCTTGAGTGCACTTTTTCGGTGGACAAAACTCTCAGAAATTGAAACCCTATTTTTCACTGGTACCAGAAATCTAGGGAACCAAAACCACTACGAGAAGTACCAATCTATATTTGTGCAAGCTTGGTTTCAAGGGGTAAAAAATGGATTTTTAGAAAACTGATTGCACCAAGCTAATTGCCTCAACCAAGCGCACCTCTTGGTAAGTTAGGATCTAAATTCTGAGAACTTTCATTTTTTGGTCATTTTCCTAGCTCCAGGTCAAGATGTATGAAAGCACCAATCTTGTTGACAAGTTAGAAGGTGTGGATAAATTTCGTGCCTAGAAGTATAGGATTTCACTCATTCTTGAAGAGAACGACCTAGTAATATTCATCAAAGAAAATGTACCAGAACCCGCAGATGCTACAGCTAAAGCAAAGTACCAGAAGGACATGGTTAGGGCCAAAAGAATCATTGCAGACTGTATCAAAGATAACTTGATCCCTCAAGTGGCATCCAAGAATACCCCAAAAGAAATGTTTGATGCCCTAACCAGATTGTATGAAGGAAGAAACATTAACCAGAAGATGAACTTGAGAACTCAACTTAAGAATACAAAGATGCATAAAGGAGAAACAATTCATGAATATTTCTCTAGAATATCTCAATTCAAGGAACAAATAGAAGAAATTAGAGATACCCTAGATGAAGATGAACTCATAATGACAACTCTTAATGGTCTCACAAGACCTTGGGATGCATTCATCCAAATCATTTGTTCCAGAAAGGAGAAACTACAATTCGACAGTCTTTGGGAAGAATGTGTTCAAGAAGAAGAAAGAGTAGCTAACCGAGAAGCAATATTATTAAGGGATGAATATCAAGCACTAGATTCTCATGATAAAGGAGGAAAGAAAAGGTCTCACTTCAAGAAGGAGACCCATCTACATAAGGATTCTCACTCCCCAAATAGATTCATCCATAAATAATCTCACCCTCCAAGGAGATTCCAAAAGTTTCAGAAAGGTCAAAGAAGAGAAAAGGATTTCTCATCCTACCAATGTTACCATTGTGACAAGATGGGACACGGTGCTAAGAATTGTCTAGCTAGAAGAGAAGAATACAAGAAGAGAAACAAAAGGCACCATGCCCATACAGTTGAAGATGAAGAGCCACCCACAAAGACGATTAAAGAAAAGATTGAAGACTATGTCCTAATATCTTCCCTCTTAGGATCAGTGTCACCCGGTGAGGATACTTGGCTCATAGACAGTGGTGCTTCCAAGCACATGACAGGTCAAAGAGACATTCTCTCTAGCCCTATAGAAAAGAACTTTCCCCATAAAGTTACACATGGAGATGATTAATAGTACCATATCAAAGGAGTGGGAGAGTCCAATTACAAACTTGATTTAGGGACCCCAATGGAGATGAAGCATGTACTATATGTACCAGGTTTGATGAAGAATTTGATTTCTATCTCAACTTTAGATAAGAAAGGCTTCAGGGTTGCATTCATAGATGGTGAATTCCTTATGTGGCCTACAGAAAAAACCATAGAAGATGCAATTGTTATTGGAACAGAAGAAGGTGGCCTATACAAATTAAAAAGTCACTCATATGTAGCCTTGATTCACTCCACTAAGAGTCTGTGTGAACTTTGGCATATGAGACTAGCTCACATCAACTGCAAGGCCTTACCATATGTAATCAAGGCAGTTACAAGTCTACCATATTTCAAGGTTGACCATTAAGTTGTGTGCAAGGGATGTGTACAAGGAAAGAACATCAAGAATCCTTTCCCGAAGAACGACAATAAAGAAGAAGGAGCCTTGGAGCTCATCCACTTAGATGTGTGTGGCCCAATTCCATCCACCTCTCTTAGTGGGTATGTATACTATGTATCATTTATTGATGACTATTCTTGCAATACGTGGGTTTACTTCTTGAAATCGAAAGATGAAGTGTTTGAAAAATTCAAGGAATTCAAATCCTTGATAAAGAATCTCTCAGAAAGAAAAATCAAGATTCTCAGGTTAGATAATGGAGGATAATACACATCAAAAGAGTTTGTAAGATTTTGCAGAGATGTCGAGATTAAGAGGGATCTCACCACTCCCTACAATCCTCAAAAAAATGGTGTAGCAGAAAGAAAGAACGTAACTATAATGGAAGCAGTGAAGACCATGATCCATGATCAAGATCTTCCAATGCACTTATGGGAAAAAGCAACAAGAAAAACAATGTATGTACAAAACAAATTATTCCATAGTGCACTTGGGTTCAAAACCCCCAAAGAAATGTTCTCCAAAAAGAAGCTAGAAGTAAGCCATCTCAAAATATTTGCATGTCCAGTGTTTTTACACATTTTGAAAGAGAAGAGAACCAAGTTGGACCCTTCAGGAAATAAGAGAATATTTGTTGGATACTGTGAGGTCTCTAAGGCCTTCAGAATTTACATACTAGGTTACCATCATATTGAGATCAACAGAGATGTAACCTTTGATGAAGATGAAACACTCAAGAAATCAAGGAGATGCCAGCTTGAAGAAGTATATGAAGAAGAACCTGTAGCTCCCAGAGTTGTAGAACCAATGAGGGAAGTCACAGTTTCACCTGATGAGGATATTCCAGAAGATCATGACATGATAGAATCTCAATAACCTCCTAAATGATGATCTCTCACAAGATAAATCCATCTTGTTCGAGGGAACTAATTCAATATGGAGAGAAGTATGGTGCCCCAGAAGGAACCATGAGAAAAGTCAAGAAACCTAATCCATTCTCCAGTTATATGGATTTGATGTGTGATCTCATAGAGAAGGAGCCTGCTTTCTTTGAAGAAGCCATTCAGAAGAAAGAATGGGAAGATTCCATGACAGAAGAATACCAATCCATTATAAAGAATGATGTATGGGAAATAGTTCCCAGACCGAAGAGAAAAGATGTGGTATCTTCCAAATGGCTATACAAGATAAAACATGTTGTTGATGGAAGTATTGAGAAATATAAAGCAAGCTTTGTATCTCATGGATTTTCTCAAAAGGAAGGCATTGACTATGAAGAGATGTTTTCTCATGTAGCTAGATACACTTCATCAGAACCATCATATCCCTTGTAGCTAAGATGAAGTGGAAGTTACACCAGATGGGTGTGAAAACAACCTTCTTGAATGGTGTCATTGAAGAAGAAGTTTACATAGAACAATCCCAAGGGTTTGAAGTTGAAGACAAAAAGACTCATGTCTATAGGTTGAAGAAATCTCTGTATAGATTGAAGCAAGTTTCTAGAGCTTGGTATGAAAGAATTGATAGTTTCCTGGCGAGCTTGGGATTTACCAAGAGTAAGGCTGACTCTAACCTTTACTTCAAGGTTGTGAATGATGAGCTAGTTATATTGTTGTTGTATGTGGATGACTTATTCTTGAATGGACAAGAAAAGCTCATCACTGATTGTAAGAAGCTCACTACATAATTTGAGGTGAAATACCTAGGCCTAGTGCACTGTTTCTTAGGCCTTGAGGTTTGGCAGAGCCCAGAGAAGATCTTCCTTAACCAAGGGAAGTATGCAGTTGAAATACTGAAGAGGTTTGATGTGTTGGAGTGTAAATCCATGAATACATCCATGGAAACAAAGTTGAATCTCCTGGTTGATACTTTGTCAGAATTGGTTGATGCTACACTGTACATACAAATCATTGGATCGTTGATGTATCTAACAAATACCATTCCAGATATATGCTTTGTTGTGAACACCTTGAGTCAGTATCTGGTAGAGCCCAAACATGTTCACCTTGTTGTTGCAAAACATGTGATGAGATACCTTAAGGGTACATTGGACTTTGGTCTCTGCTACAATGGAGATCAAGTCTTCAAACTGATTGGTTATACCAATTCATATTGGGATGGAAGTGTTTCTGACATAAATAGCACTTCAGGATGTTGTTTCAGTCTAGGGTCAGCCATGAATTCATGGCAGAGTAGGAAGAAATCTAGTATTTCTCTCAGCACAACAGAAGCGGAATACATTGTTGCAAGTTCTATCCGTTGTGAAGCCATATGGCTACAAAATTTTTTGACAGGACTATTTGATTTGGAGATGGAAGCAACTGTGATTCTATGTGATAAATAGAGAT
>JASDQU010186464.1:9717-20570 GCA_032191745.1 Picea mariana | reverse complement strand
TGGAAACACAAAGTTTAGTATACAATAAGGACATTTTCGAATCAATTTTCTTTGAAATTTAACAAAAATTAATAATGTATGTTACATGTTTGTGGAAATTTAAATGCGTTTGTCATATAGATTGGGATTGGGGCTCCCGCGGACCATAAAAAGAAATAAGTACAAGAATTAGGAACGTCGAAAGAAGTGTGCGATGGTAGAGAGGAAGACCTGAAAACAAGAAATTGGAACTTATGAGTCTTTGGTTACAGTTTTCTATTTAAAGAGGACATAAGTGGATTGATAAAGAAAAGAAGATGACAACATAGACTTAAACTGGAATGATAAACAAAACAAGATGGCAGTATAGACTTACTATGAACTGATGCGTTTTTGTTGCTGTCGTCGATGGGCAGTGGACTTCTGTTGATCAGTTGTTGCCCTTCCTGGATGAGGCTTTCCATTATGAGTTGGAACCATTCTTCGATGTAGCTTTTCATGGGGGCTGTGTTGATTTCATCCCGGATCTCTATGTCATAAAGGTCGTTTTCTAATTTCCTTAGATCCATTGAAATACTATGCAGACTCTGTTCAATTTCTTCATTGTGTGAGGCATAGTCCAGTACCCAGCGCTCGTGCTCATCTAGACGATGTTCAAGTATGCCGTA
The DNA here is from genome assembly GCA_032191745.1 of Picea mariana. Taxonomy (NCBI): domain Eukaryota; kingdom Viridiplantae; phylum Streptophyta; class Pinopsida; order Pinales; family Pinaceae; genus Picea; species Picea mariana. The sequence continues at coordinate 19,923 of JASDQU010186464.1, read as the reverse complement.
AAACTTTTCGAAAGACAACCCTTTTAAAATATCAACTTCTTCTTGGAACGATTCTTTGGTGTCTGACAAGGATTTGAGAATTAAGTTTGGATCTTGAACCTCGTTGGTAGTTCCAGCTAAGTCCATCTGGAGCAGGTCTGTGAATAAATTTTCCTTTTCTGATATGACTTGTTTACATGATTTGACAATGAGGTGCAGGTTCTCAATTTTTTTTTGCCAGCATGCTTTTACTTTTTTGGTGCACTTTGGGGAGGGGAGTTTCTCCTGTCTTCTTTTTAGTTCCGATGTGTTCAGGGCATAATTGGCAAAAGGGTCCAGCACTTGATGACAGAAAATCTGTTCATTTTTTAAATTCGCCTCCAAATGTTCAAGCAAATCATTGGCCTTCTTTCCGAAGGAAACCAAATTTTGTGATGTTTCCCAGGCTTCAGTAACTAGCTGCATTCTTTTGTTGATGTTGTTCTCTACAAGGGATCTAGAGCATGCAAGGAGGGTAGAGGATACTTTCATCTTCGCTGCAGTGGTAGAAGGCACGATTTTTGCCAAATGACTGGCAAATTTTGGTGTTGCAATGAAAGCCTGTTCAAATTCGTTGAGGCGGTGTTTCAGATTGGCATAATCCGTCCCCATTCCTCCAATGGAATCGCGAAGAACGTCACCGATTACCTGGTGAAATGAGCAGATTTTGGACGGGGTCATTTGGCTAAAGTCAATCTCTGTTCGAGATTTGCCTTTCATGTTTGTTACATCTCTCTTTTCAATGACCATACTTTTAGATTGGCTATCAAAAACAACGCTCTGAATTATGAAGGATTCATCTATGTCAAAAAATTCAGTGTTAGATATGTCCACCACGAATGACCCAATTTTTTGCATCCTTAGCTTCAATTTCAATTTGCAGTTTTCCATTGTCAATTTCGGGTTCCTACGTGTGGCCTGCATTGTTTTTTCTCTTCTTCGTCAGCGGAACTTTTTGAGAACTATCAATATTTATGCGAGGAGGGTTCTTATCTCCTCCTCCGTTCGAAGATTTCTGGGTTTCTTTCTTACTGGGATGGACCATCGAAGCGACTTTCCATGGTGTCATGCTCTTGGGAGTGCTGGCAGGGGGCTGGGTACTCTTCTCACCGAATACTTTACCATTTTGTCTGTACAATTCAGTTGCGCTTTGCAATGTCTCTACATCGCAATGGGCAAAAGCAGGATTGTTGTCGACACTGTCCCTGTCTTGGGTCAGGTGCCTATGGATAAAAGAGGTGTTGAAGCCAATACCCAGTAAATGTTCTCCAAAAATGCCATTGGGGTCGAACCCTTTTAGCCTTTCAGATTACGTTAGGTTCAATTTCTTGAAATGGGTGGCAAACTCGTCAATCTTGTTGATGTTTCTGCACATGAAGTCTCCGACTTTCCAGGGCAGAGGAATGAACTGTTTTTTTTTCTTGTCATGGAAAAAATGCAACCAGTGGTTGTATTGCCTTGCTATTTCTACAAAAAACATCTTGTCTGTGATGTGGCGTGGAAGGAAGGCAGGATTTTCCTTAGAGCCAAAGACCATGAGGAGACTGTGATTTTCCTTTTTCTCAAGTGTGCCCTTCTTGTTCAAAAACTTGGTTGCGTGGCTAGACATCCGCAGAGCATCTTTCCCTAACAATAAATCTTTGAAAACTTAGACAAAGCCATTAAAAACTTCATAAAAACAATGGGAGGCCTTGTGTCTCCATAGGGTGTCGTGCCATAATGTTACTGGGTCGAATCCACAGTTTATTTTATTGGAAAGAGAAAGTTTTGGAAACGGGCAGCAATACACAATTGCGAAAATCAAGTAGGATGACATATAAAATTTATTCAATTCTTTGAATCGTGACAACTGAGAACATAGTTCAATGGAGATTAGATTTCCCTAATCGAAAATGTATTGTTCCTTGATTGTGAAATACAAAATATAAATAATTATATGGGAAATACTTGCTGTGGATGCCTGTCTCGTTATTCTTGTAAACAACCAAGCAATTTTCCTGAATGGATTTCTAAAGGAACTTACCTGGAGCCTTGTGATATCTTCAGGAACTGTTGTCGGGTCTTTGAGGAAGTCGGCTAAGATTTCCAACCCGTTATGATGTTTTTTCTAGATACTGCTTGCAGTCTTGTCCTCTGAACGTTAATGTTGGTTTCGACAATTTCAACATCTCGCGGAAGAGCTGAGGTGACAAAGAAACAGAAGAATGGTCGCGTAGTGGAATAATTCTTTGGCCTGGAAAATATTTTTTGACGCACCAAGAGACCACCTCCTTACAGTAAAAAACCTCAGGGACGCAGCCTGCACGAGCGATTCCAGAGGTCCAAATCACTTCGTTCTGGGCAGAACGAGATGAATAGTAAAAGTATGCCCTGGACCACTGGAACCTTTGGTCCTCTTCTGCGAACATATTTACTGTATCTCCACAAAACTGTTGTTGACCCGTTGCCATAGGTCTACAAGACATTTATTTGTTCCAGACAATGAATGAAATGAAAGGTTGGAAGGGCTAATATAACCCTGCGCAAATTTTGGTCGAAAGCGTGTGAATGGGAGATGTCCTCGAGACTTTCGTTGATTAATGACAATCTGGACGACTGTTGCATGATGCGTTGTTAACATTAAACACTACTAATTGCATATATAGAAATGCGAACATGGTGGATATTGCAATGAGTGATTAAGCATTGCCGATTTCTTGAGCGACCCAACACGACGATGCATCTTGGAGATGAACAATCGGAAGGGACAAAATAAGTTTTTGCACATCTTGGTTTAATGCGTAATAATGGGATATCTCCTCGAGTTTTTCTCCCATTAATGACAATGTTGACGGTTCCTGCATGGTGACCTGTTAGTATCAAAGGTTTCTAATTGCATAGCAAGAAAGTACAGAGGTCATGGGTAGGGGAAAAAAACCGCTATAAAATAGGGTTGCAAGGTACAACTATTGAAGGTGAGGGCGCCAGGGTCAAATTGTATGTCGCAGAACTTTTTGATTGCAATACGCGTAACCCGCCAACCGCGGCGATAAAATTGACTAAGTATGGAGAGAAATAACGGTCGGTCGGAGGAGTCGTGTGATTATATAGATGGAGATAAAGATATCTCAACCCGCCAATGCTGGAACCCGTGTTTATAGAAAGGCGACTATGTATATAACCACAAAGCGATAATACAAGGGAAGAAGAAAAGGGAAAAAGGACCAATGAGTCCGCTATGGAAATGTAAATCACAAAAATTTTGAGTGCAATATGCATATCAGGGAAGAAGAAGCAACAGACTTTGAATGTGCTAACCTGAAACACTGACTAAGAATTTGAGATTTCGTGAATCCGTGAACAGGAGGATCCAAAATAGGGTCAGAGGTCCGGATGGTCAAATTGTATTATTCAGAACATTTGAATGCACAATCTGTAACACAGAAGAGGGAACGATGTTGGAACCCGATAGTCAATTTCTATGTTGCGAATGGCTGGATGTGAATTGTTTCGTATTGCTGTGTCCAACTGTCACTTGTAAGAGTCATTAGTAAGAGCATAGCAAATGTATATTAGGAAGCACATTTGTCAACCGTGGTACAGTGAAGATTGCGAGTTCGAGGAGCACGCGATATAATTGTAGATTGCCAACCCAACAACCATGGACATAAAATTTCCTAAGGTGTGATTATATACATGGAGATAATGAGAGCCATAATACAGGGGAAGAAGAAAAGGGAAAAAGGCGAAAGGAGTCGGCGGTGGAGTTGTAGATCAGGGAAATTTTGAATACAAGATGTGAACCTGGTAGTCAATTTGTATATTGCGGAGGACCAGAGTAAATAATTTGAATGCATAATTTGTAACACGGAAGAGCGGATGATGTCGGACCCGCACCTGTGTCCAGTTGTCAGTACTAAGAGGTAATTTAGTATTGAAAATAATATATTAGATTCTGTTAAATACTTCATAGGGATTAGTATCCATAAATAATGGCAATCTCCACCCTGCCAGCCTTGCATTCCGTGTGTGAATTTGTATATCGTGGAACTTGAAGGACTATTTGTAGGACACGGAACAATAGAAGTGCAATGTCGAGTCAGCCAGTCCGCAACTCTGCTTCTCAATTTGTATATTGCAGAATTTTGGGTGTTATTTGTAACACACACAACAATGGAGGGCCAATTTTGAGCCCGCTCGCTCGAGAACCCGTGATCAGAAATGTCAATAGGTATGAAAATAAACAACTGTCGGTTCAATTCTCCATGCGAGGATATAGATGGAACTGAAATTGGTCCCAACGCGACAACCGTGGACATAAAATTGGCCAAGTATCGAAAGCAACAACGGTCGGTTGGATTTGTCCTCTGATTGTATAGATGGAAATAAAGATATGCCAACCCGCCAACGCTGGAGCTGCATATTTCGTGAACGCGCCAAAAGGAGGATCCAAAACAGGCTGTGAAGGTATCTGCAGAGGAGGTGAGGTCCTGACCTTCTAATTGTATTGCTCCGAACATTTGAATGCATAATCTGTAAGATGAAAGAGCGAACGATGTCCCTTAGTCAATTTGTATATTGCGGAGACTGCAATTCCAACTGTTTCGTACCTCTGTGTCAAGTTGTCACTAATAAGTGCTAACTTAGTATTCTAAATAAATTTTTAGATACTGTTAGATACTTCACAGGGATTGGCATCTGTAAAGAATGGCAATCTACACTCCGCCATTTCTACATTCCATGTGTCAGTTTATATATCGCGGAACTGGGAGTGTTGTTTGGAGGACACAGAACAATAGAAGTGAAAAGTTGACTCAGCCAGTCCGTAGATTTGCTTGTCAATTTGTATATCGCGGAATTCTGGGTGCTATTTGTAGGCTACGGAACAATGGAGCCCCATTTTTGAGCTCGCCTGCGCGCCTGAGAACCCGTGATCGAAAATGTCGCTAGGTATGGAATGTGAAATTTGTGCGTGCTTTATAGAATATCATGTCCATATTTTATAGTCCCATAATACATGGGAAGAAAATAAGGGAAAAAGGACGGAGGTGTTGGCAGTGGAATTGTAGATAATATAAGGGAACAAGAGAAGGGAAAAAGAACTAAGTATCTCGCAGAAGAACATCAGGGTTCACAAGCGCCGGCCCTGCAGCGGCGGGCATAAAATTGGCTAAGTATGGAAAGGAACAATGCTCGGTCGGATCTATCGTGCGAGGATATAGATGAATATGTTAAAGCATGAATTGTAGATGACAGAGGTATCTTTCGTACCACTTTGTCCACTTGTCACTAGTAAGAGCATTGTTGATGTATATCAGGAAGGATGCAAAGTTGCTAGGGATGGAAAGCAACAACAGATACTTTGAACGAAGTCAATGTGTATGAGGAACCCGCGGTGAAATTGTAGATCAAAGATCTTTTCAGTGCAAGATGTATATTGCGGAACGATAAGCAGCTGGGTTCGCAAGCGCCAGCCCCGCAGCGGCGGGCATAAAATTGGCCAAGTATGGAAAGGAACAAATCACTAACGTTGTTTCGCTGCAACATGTATATGAAGAAACAGGGGACATAGGTGTTGGGTACCGCAAACCCGGGGCCTGGTGCCCAGATAACTGGGCAAGTATTGGCCAAGACAAAGTTATGATATCTATTTCAATATTTTTCATACTAGCATCTATCAATGAACGAAGTTTTCGTATTTATCCGAATAGTATTCATAGTAATATATAGTAATGGATTGATTGTTTCAAATGCAAATGATCTCCCAATCTGCAAGATGCTTCTCGGCTTGCAAATTTCACTGGAACCTCAAAACTTTTGACTGCAACATGTACATAGTGCAACAAGAAACATGAATTTGCATTGTGGTCTCAATGACATAAACTCCTTATCATCTATTCATCTTGTATTCATTGCAATGAGATCAGCAAATGCCGACTCTTCATAAACATCAATATCTAAATTAAATTAAATGCAATCAAAATTTGGTGTGACTTTTAAGTAATTAAAGCATAAATTGCAGATTACGAAAGTTCTTAGGCTAGAAGATGTATATGACAAAACAATGGACATAGTTTTTTAATGCCACAAACCCAAACATAATTGCCTAAGCTTTGCCGAAGAGGAAGTTTTTTTGTATTCATTCCAATACTATTGATATTAGTGTATATGCACAGATATTATCAAATAGAAGAAGCTGTAATATATCGAACAAACTTCACAGGAACATTGCGTTAACAGTTCAGTCGCCTTGTCGTTACTCATTATTAATTCTATTCAAGAGACCCGAAGAATGGGAGCAACACGGGTCCTCCAATTTCTTTCTTTAAATACAGGGCCACCACCACATAAGTACGGCCTATGAAAAATTATTCTTACATGCAAAATGTAAACAAAGAATAGGCCAGGGTTTATTTAGATTGAAGTACTGGGCAGCAGAAACAAAACCTTGTGTTTCATGTTTAACCACACAGGGGAAGAAGGTAGAAAATACAATTAAAACAAATACCAGAAATTGGAAAATACCATTAAAAAATAAACCAAAATTATTCTATATTCAAATAATGTGGGTTACAAATTACAGCCAAGGCTATTTTCGACAACGATTGCGATTTTTCCTGCCGTCAACCAATTTAAAATATGTACATTGATGAAGCTTCTTCACAGTTTTGTACTTAATCGGTGCTTCCAAGTACATCTATCCCACTTTTTTGAATATCTTCTCTCTTCCAGAAATGGCCTACTTGCAATGCCTGTTTATTCAACATTCCATTCTTTGTCAAGTATTAATTTCCCTCTGCTGTCGAAAAGTTGGGGTTTAAGGTGCTTTGCTTGCAATCTTCCTGACCCTTGACATCCGAGATAACTTACAAATGCCATTCAGGCTGATTTCAAAGTGGAAGGAGTCATTCTATGTCACAACAACTAAAGCAGCGAAAAATAATTCAAGTAAGTAGTGACTGGTATTCTCCCTATATTCGATCATCTGTTTGGTTGAGAAGCTTGCTTGAGGATTTTCATGTGGAACTTCTTTGCTTTATTACAGTAAATTGGAAGGAACATCCAACCCATATGCAAAAAGCAACTCTGTTGAGGTACATAACTTCTTCGAGCAGTAGAGATGTGGCAAGTGCATCAAATGCTGCAGAATGCACCAGAACAGGTCTGGCAAGTGTATCAAATGCTGCAGATGGCATTAGAATATATCTTTCTTCGGAGCCATGGAGATACGGCGGCCCACAGAAATGTATGGAATGTTCATAGGTGACGCCAAATATGTAGAGTCTGCAACTACATCCAGAGGAAACAGAACAAACTTTCACAAAGAACATAGCTTTCTATCAAGTCGGCTACCAGACCCACATGCAGGTCATCATACTATGAAATAGAAACTTTTGCAGTGATAATATGTCATTTTATCCACCCATATAGTTTTTGCTATGCGCCTCCGAGGTAGACAAATACTTGTGCAATCTGTACAACTCGATACACTTGCCAAATCTGTGTTGTTGGAAGAAGCTATAAACTTAAACAAAGAACTATTTTGCACCCGACCTCAAAATCCATTACAATTCCCAGCAATAAAACAAAGAAGTTCAACCAACAAATCTCCAGCCAACATTTTCAACGAACCAAAGCATCGAACACAGGGAGAACACCAACCAAAACATACTTGTTCTATTTTTTTCGTCCTCTCTGAGTTTCTCTTTGTATAATAGAGTTTTGTTTTTACTCAAAGCTCACGTCACATAAGACCAGGCTCTATACTTTCATCTGCTCGCCAATCGCATCTCTAAGTTGTCTTACATGTGCATGACCAGGAACATTAGAACGAAGGCACCGTAAAGTGCAACTCTTTGATCATAGAGAGAAATGGCAATAAATATTTAAAAGCAAGGCTGGATGGTCTGCCGTAGATTTTGTGTTGATTCATTTTAATGACAGATGTTCTCGATATTTTCACTTATTAATGCTAATCTTTTTGAATATGTACGCTCAATAGTGACTACCATCACGTATTAAAATTCCCATATCCGAGCAGATTTTGAAATCTGACATCTAAGATATGCACAATATTAAAGAGGGACATGACGTCAAGGCCTCTATGGGTGACACGTTCGTGAACTTTGCCGAAGCTTTTAAGAAAACTAAAACTGCACAAGCAAAAAATAAAATAAAAAGTATTTCGCAAATTCAAAATGCAGGCAAAAAGAAATTACTAGATCCCATAATATTCACCTGTCTATTCATTTTAATGGGAGATGTCCTCCAGTTATTAAAGCCCATCATTTCGAAATGCACAATATTAAAGAGGGACATGACATCAAGGTGTCTGTCACCGACACGTTCGTGAACTATGCTGAAGCTTTGAACAAAACTAAAACTGCACAAGGAAAAAAAATAAAATAATAATTTCGCAAATTTAAAATGCAGGCAAAAAAAACTTACCAGATCCCATAATATTTGCCTGTCTATTCATTTTAATTGGAGATGTCCTTGAGCTTTCCAGTTATTAAAGCCCATCTTTTCGAACTTGTCTGCTCGATTCTAACTTTTCAAAGCATATTTAATGTGTATTGGGAAGCGCAGAAGGTAGCGGGGATGGAGCCCTATGTAACAGACGTTACTACTATTATTATGTTTTTGTTCACTAGCGTATGTAAAACGTACGCAAAGAAAAGTAATTCAAGAATGATAGTTGTTTTGCAGGAGCCCTTGAAATTCAAATAGTGCGCAAGCCCAATTTTCATTTTGTATATCGCGGAACTGTTCGTGCTATTTGCAGGACACGGAACAACAGGGACCAAACCTAGAGCCCGCCATCCAAAAAACTCGCGATCCAAAAAATGCTCACTATTTTTTTTGTGTGTTTTTTGTCCACCAGGGTATGTAAAACGCACGTAAAGTAAACTATTTCGACAATGTTAACTTTTTTGGACATGACGACCTTCAAATTCAAATAGTCCGTAAGTTCAATTGTCAATTTCTATATCGTCGAAGTCTCCAATTGTCAATTTTCAACCGCCTACCCTGATAACACGCGATGCAAAAATTGATTAAGTATGGGATGACGACTCCGTGCAGGCTGTATATATCTACTCTATAAAATTACATATTTCCTATGTTTAATCTATGCTGTCCAGGAAACCTATAATTTGATAAATTTCAATGTTTTATGTCCAGGAGCCCTACTGTTAAAGAAAACTAATTCGAAAATGCTAATGTATACACCATAGTTCGATACAACCTATCCGCGAAGGCGCGTCCATAATACTGGCTAAGTATGGAACCCAACTGCGGTCGGTTGGAACAATCGCGAAACTCTCGCTGCTGACTGATTGTCAATTTGTATATTGCAGAACTCTCTGATTGTCAATTTTCAGTCGCCTACCCCGTCAACTCGCCATGTAAAAACTGGCTAAGTATGGGATGACGGCTCCACGGTCCAGGAAACCTATAATTTCATAAATTGTATTCTCTTTTGCCCAGGATTCTTTTAAAGAAAACTAATTTGGGAAAGCTAATGTATACACCGAACACAACCTGCCATAGTTCGATAGAACCTATTCGCGAAGCCACATCCATAAAAGTGGCCAACTATGCAACCGAACGACGGTCGCTCGGAATGACCACATAAACGCGAAAAACTAGAGTCAAACACAGTTTACAATAGGAAAGTAAAAGGGAGAGAACAACTATATCTCCCACATAGCAAAAGCCATTGTCATAACTATAAAACCATAGTAACACAGAATCCATGTAAAAAGCATCGACAACCATGAAATATATTTTGAGGCCAACAAACTTTGCTTCAATGCATAACAGATGCAATTTACACCGCCTGCAATTCTTTAGTCTGTTATTTTATCTTAATAGTATTCTATGCAAACTGCAGTGCAAAACAAAATGTGACCAAAGATCCAACCACAGATGCAGCATCCCAACATTTGCAAACCCTGGCCAAACAAGAACAAGCACCAAACAAGAACCCAGCTAAGAAGCACTAAAAGGCCCAACTGCAGGCGCAGGACCGGTACCCTGCAAAGTCGAATCAAGCAACAATAAACAACATACAACGAAGAAAGAAGCAAACATCAACCACCCCCCCCCAGGAACGATGTTGTTCCAATCGCGATTGCAGAAACCCAAACGTCCAAACTGCAACAACACGAACAGGCAAGCAAGAAGAACAACAACATGCAAATAAGA
>JASDQU010186462.1:5365-17509 GCA_032191745.1 Picea mariana | reverse complement strand
AATTCTTTGGCTTTATCCTCCCAAAGCTTCGAGTGGTAGACATGAATAGGCTCTGTATTAGATGGAGCCCAGCTCCAGTTCATTAGTGGGAAGGATGTCATGAAGCAAATGGAATCCATGATGTAAGCAGACATAAAGAACGAAGTTGCTTTCTTACTTGCCCTTTGTGCTCGATATTCGGTAATTCGACTGGTCATACTTTTAGACAACAATTTGTCCCAGTCGAAGAAGAAATCCTCAGCAACTGTATGAATGAGCAATACCCATGGGAGGAAAAAATGGGTAGTGTCCTCCTTCCCATACAACCTGCAGGCCATCATTGCTATGTACTTGAATTGTGGCTCCAAGGAAGATATTGAATAGATCATGTGAGTGCCAACCCTGAATTTCACGGGGTGTGAGACCCAATCTTTGATCAGATCGGATAAACTTTTTTCATACTTCTCGCACTCCTTCTTCTTGAAACCTTCTATAAATTCAGCATTGTGAGTAAGATTCGGTGTCAGTGACAATTTATACACTGCTCACAAATGTTCTGGCCTGAAAGTCCCAATCGTTACGTTATGTTCGCTGATAATCGTCCTGGTCGAGATGTCCACATCATCCAATGGCCACCTAATCATATCACAATAGGGAAGAAGTTGGGGCATCACCGCTATTTTGTGCATCTCAGCTTGAGCGACGAATTTGTATTTGGTTGATAAGTCATCCTTCTCGTTGTCGCTAGAATCATCCGAACAGTTTACCAACTTGGATTGCAGAATGTTGGAAACGTATGACAATGTCTTGATAGAATTAATACTTCGGGGCGAGGTATCAGAAACAACGTTTGAACCCAAACCTAAACTCTCGGCAGCTCCCTTGGGCGCTTTTCGTGGAGCCATGATAGAGAAAACTGCAACTGGACCTCCTGTTGAAAAAATTGAAAAACACAAATAGCTTTTATCCTGGTGAAATGACTCTGCGAGCAAATAGGAATGAAAACTGAAATAATGAAGGAAAAATATTTATCTTGGTCATTTAATCCCATGGGTTTCCTTGCCAATAGAACAGTCAAATCGCTTAATAGAAATATTTAGAAGTAAAAACGAGATCTTACTATCTGTCACCTCACTGCAATTCAAATAAATGCCATAAATGCTTGACGATTCATAACATTGAAAAACACAGGATCATTCAAGACTTCATCTGTAAACCGCGTGTGTTAAATTTTGTTTGAGGAGCTAATTAATCTGGTTTAGTTCTTTCAATTTGGTGCACTTAGTTTCTAATCCCTTTTCGGCGCTCGCCACATCGGGTGTTTTTTCTCCTAGCCACTGAACCTTAAAAACCCGAAATCGCGATGGTGCAAGTTAATTGATTAAAAGTGATTTGAATTGAGCCTTTTAATTAATCCATGCTTAATTAAAGAAAATCGTGACTCTATGGATCAGGGTTACGAAGGTGTTTCCCTTTGGGGAAACAATCGTCGAGTCGTGAAATCACGATAGTGACTAACTAGGGTTTGAAGTGATTTGTTCTTGATACTAACATGGGTAACTTTAACACAACTTCGTAACTTTACAAGTCGAAGGCTTGAGAAACGTTCAACGCGTAACTCCCGAGAGCGAGGGTATGAGGTACTAAGAGATGATAAGCCCCGCTTATTCTTTTAGTAATGGTGATTAAAATTAGGAAGGTTTTCACCATTTCACACGTCGAGATACTGCGACTTTAGGGGGTAGAAATGTGAAACAAACGAAGTCCCGAAAACCAACCTTTTTGGGCTTAAGTATAACATTTCATGTATTTAGAGAAAGGCAGCTCCAACATACACCATGGTTGATCAAGAGGTTTGAGAATATCTCTAAATCTGATTGGACATCCTCGAAGTAATCAACCAAAGGATTGTAACCGTCCATATTGCTAAGACTACAATCCCAAGCTGTGACGCCATGACCCATGTTGATGCCATAGACCTAAACCAAGGAGCCCTAAGTGTCATTGTTGTTAGGGTTTTCCCTTCCTCCTTGATGCTACAAAGACAACATACAAGTTATAAGGTCCATAAAACACTCTAAATCTATGTGCCAACAGAATCAATTTTGACTTTTGGTCGTGGGTTTATATTTGAGGGTAAAATGTTTTGATTCATAGAACTTAATCTTGTAAATTATATGATTAGCCCTTTTTTTATGGCATTCTAAGAAGTAACAAGTTCAAGACCAAAACATGTTAAACTCGATATCAATTTCTAAAAACATGAAAAATCTCAATCTCATTAAATGATCTAGCCAAATATAGATGTTACCATTCATTATCTCCAAAAAGTCGAAAAGGAGGATAATTAACCTCCATTAATACTTCATTGTTCATATAAAAACAAGGTAGATAGTAACGTGCTACAAGTACTTGCCTAATTAAAGAAAGATGCAATGCATTTCTAACAAGTAAAGATGGGCAATTTTTCCCACATTACCACATAAAACACTTTACGAGGGTATCTTAAGATAGACTCTCTCCCGCGTCTGTAGCATTTGAACATATTTGTTACAATATCTATATAAGATAAGTATATGATGTCAATGGTTAAATTTAAAAAATTGAAGATATTTTTGATACGTGGAAGTCATGTGTCTCCACCCATTCAACAACCCACCAAGTAATTTATCAATAGCAGAGACACATTGAGAAGCTATAATAACATGCAACCGTCATTTGGCAAGTGGGTTGTAAATTGGATTCCACGTATCTCATTCCAATGTTGAGGCGACTTGCTTAGCTCTCATGTGCCCTTCACATTTGTTTGGCAAACTCTATTGTTGGGAAATCACTTGTTTATTTCCTTAGCATTATTGTCATTCTTCCCCAGTATGTGGTTTTGGTATACATGTTTCCTAGTCATTCTACTAATGCCCTTCTCCAACTATGCAATGATGAACCCACGAGAAGGACCAGCTATTATAGCAAAATTTGCCTCACACTATGCAAAGTTGCTCAAAAGGCCTTTTTCCATTTCCCTATGCAGACTTGAAGTCCCTTTTTGCAAATTCCAGAGCTAAAAACAATATTTTTCCACATGGACACACCCTAATTATTATACAATGTGCGTATACACAAGTTGCACCACTGCARCCCGTGTACATCGGGTTTTGTGTGCAAAATTAAAAAATAATGTCGGGTTTCCATGTCACATCATGGGATCCATGATCCTTGACCTTCCATATACTGGAAACATTCTGACTCGACCCTTCAATTCCACTTGAAGGCTATAAATGGGCCATATCCGAGCTATGGAAAAGAGGAGAAGAATTCAACTTTGAGAGCAAATTTACTCTAGAGAAATTATTCACTTTATATTGAGTCTGCATCCCTTTCTCCTTTTAAGTCTGAACACATTGTTCAGCCCCCAAGCTCTTCCATACTTGATTAAGAACCTCATTGTCTCTCTTATATGAGCTTGAATTTGGTGGAGGATTGAAGTGGTGGAGGCCCAGCTGGAAGGGACTTAGTTTCTCAGTTCCGAACCGTGACGGCACAAAAGTTTGTAATTCATTCACTTCTATTGATTACATTTTAATAGAAATACTCTTTTCTCATCCAATTAATATCTTGCAAATATTTGAATTGTTATTTCAAGGGCATATTTGTTATGAATGTTGATGGATTATGCTATTGAATGTGATAACTTTATATATTATCACCATATGCTTGCGTTTCTTGGTTGTTGAGGACAAATTGCAGGTATATTGCTTTGAGTCAAGTACTCAACAGTGGACTTCATCAAACGTCTGGACGAGGTAGGATATTTATCTTGTTTCATTAGCATATTTGTTTATATAGCATATCTGATATTAGAGTTGATTTCTGCAGTCATTTCCGTCTATTGTGGTTTACCCCTAGCCATAGAGAGATTTTTCTCGTAACAGAATTGGCAACAATACTGGGGAAAGAATCTTCTTTTCGGGGTTTGGAGTGTTTTTCTCCTTTGATTGCTCTCGTTTATATTGAGTTTCTTGTCGTCTAATTGCTTGACAGCCTCTGTTCATTTTGATTCTAAGTTTCTTGGCATTATCCTTATCCTGGTAGTGTTTTAACACATATACGCAGGTTTTTGCCTGATAGTCGTGTACATACACATGCTGTCCTTCTGCAAGAAGCGTATATACGTGGTTTTCTCCCGAACAGTCGTGTACATCATCCTTTTTTTTTTGGTTGCTAAGTTTGATGTTTTTTGGGTAAGTTGTGATGGTTGTTGAGTCTTCTTGGGTCTCTGTTATGATTATTAAGTGCCTGTAGAATGATAGGAATCCTTTTTTGGTTGAATTTTCGAGGGGTGCCTTTCTCACCATCCTTTTGATTGATTGTCCTTGCATATTGGGTTGGGTGTTTGCTTCTTGATATTCTACTTGTTTTGTCTCTGTTTACATACAGGTAAATCTCTATATCAAAATGTTGTTCAGTCCTTGCATATTCATTCTTTTATATTGAAAATACAAAAATATTAAGCATTTTGCATTGTTGGTATTTGATATTTTGGGTCCTTATCATTGATCTTAACACATGTATAGAAAGATTGCATCTTATTTGGAATTGCAGAACTAAATTGAAAATTGCATTTGAAAAGCTTATCATTTATTAGGAATTGAAGTTGGGACTTTTCATTTTATTCATATTCATTTATTTTACTTGTTGAGTCATAACATGATTAGTTTCATGACTGCACCTTTTTTGAGTAAGAAAGACCACTAAAAGCAATGCTAATAATTTAAAATTGATTAGAAACGATTTTATTTTCTAAGGTGCACAAACTAGCTTAGGATTTAGAGCCTTGGAATAGGATTTTGTGAGTAAACTTCTCCAAGGCTATTAAATCAACATATGTGTTGGACTAAGGGAATGGTGAAATCAATTTTATAATTGATGATGTCAGGAGGCTTCGCTTACACCGGAGTTAAGCATGAGTTCGCGTGAATTTGGTTGAGGGGATATCCCCTCAATACCTTCTTAGCATCGGATATATTTCTGGGGATCTTGTTAGTACATTTACCTATGTGAGAGGCGGTTCTTTCAAGGTTTCGAGCTTTGTTACCCTACCCATACGGTAGACCTGACTTACTATTGTTCGCTTGGGCATTGGTTATACTGTGGTGTTGGCAGCACAACATAGTTTTTAACTTTTCATATCAATTAAATGATCTATATAGCTGCCTAACTAGGCTCATGAATTTTTATCACTCCTCATGAGCAATTTCCGAAATGATAGTTGTAAGTTGTCGCTTTTCCCTATTATCTATTCATGCTTCGTTTTCATGACTGAAAGCATGAAAACTTGTGACTGTGATTACCATTCTGTTTTAAAATTTCATTAAAGGCAAATTGTTCATACAGTTTATTAATGGAGTTTTGGTTCCTTGCCAAGAAGATTTGCTCTCTTTGTTTCAATCCTTTCAACACCAAGCATGCAGATTGATGGTTTTATAAACAAAGGACCCCCATGATTTGATTGTTGGTATGGTTTTGTTTGATTCTTGGCTACGTTTCTTTTGCTAAACCTTTGATTTTTGATTTTCAATTTATCCAAACTTTGTGATCAAACCCACGATGCGTGCACTTATTGTCATTTTTAATGCTTTGGTCCTAGCTCGTACTAAATGCAAAGGTGGCATTACGATTTGCAGTCAGTCATCATTTCCAAGGATGACCTTGGGCCTTGCAAACCTTCTTTGCATGTATTTCAATTAAACACCCATCCCATCGTTATGAGCTTTTACATCGTTCACTGTTGATGTTTCTCAGGCTCAAGGTTATGGCTCTATTTTTTTTTTCACAAACCCTCCATGCATGTTGTGTTTGTTTGATTACCCCCTCGTCCAGTATGGCTCCTATCGTGAGAATCGAACCAAATGGTATTCAAACCCTGCTCTTATATGGCGATGCCAGAGAAGATCTGGAGAGAAGTGGTTGGCTCGTTTTCATTAGAAAATTTCAGGGTTTCAATTTACAAATTGCCTAGGAGTTCGCTTTCTCCTTCGACGGATTTAGAGCTAAAGTGGGCGATGTCCAGCTTGATATTACAAAGGATTTCTTGAGTCAAGATACAAGACTCCCTGCAAGTGGCCAACAATGGTTCAAAAATGTGAAAGTGGAAGCAGTTCCCTGGACCCTTCTATTTACATCTCGAAAGGTAAAGGGATGCGACAAAGGTATGCCCATTTCCTCCCTGAAAGCTCGGTGGCATGACTTTTTTGCTGTGTTAAAATAGTTTTCTACCTGCGAGGGACGTTTCGGTCTGGTGTTTTTGTACCCCCTGCATTTGCTTATGGTTTTTATGGATTTTCCCTTGAACATGTCGTATTACTTATTGAGGAGTATTTATAAAATGGGCAAAAGGTATAGAAAGCAATGAGTAGACTCTAGCCTCTTCCATCACGACCTAATTAAAATATTGCTTGTGCATCAGTTAGAATTGCAGAGTGATAATTGAGACTCGTTTTTAATGAGAAATGGTTTCTCTAATCCAAATGTTGATGTGGTCGATAAGCTAGTGGTTGAAGAAACCCTAGCCTACCCTACAATGCCGCTCTCACCCATCCAGGCCTGTGTCTCAACCTCCTACAGTAAACCCTTAATCAACCCAAAGGTTATTCAACAAGTCTGTGAGCAGGTTATACATCCTAATGACTGTGTTAAAAATTTAAAGAAACCTATAGGGAAAGTATCTAAAAGCAGTGTTGATATAAATTTTAACAAAAGGGCCGGTAGACTGATTTCGAGGAGGCTTTGTAACAAGTCGAATTCTCATGCAACCTCGATCGGCATGATCGAGGTTAATGAGATTTATGACTCTGAAATCAACAAATTCCTCGCGGAAGAAGACCCTTTGCTGTTTGAGCCATACCTTGATCGGCCCTATAACTTCGTTGAAAATTTACCTCCCTGTTTGAAAAACAATCCATATTTTCCTGGTGTCAAGTTATGCAATGAATCTACTATTTGTATGGAAGGCGCTCCGGTCCACAATCTTGTTTGTTCTGATGCAACTGCCACATAGTCAAAGTGTGAGGTTTGTCTATCATGGATTGATAGATATTATACTGATATCCCAATTCTACAGTCACGGGTTAAGGCTTTAAAATATCATATCAATGTTTTAACAAGCGAAAACCACAGGCTTGAATCTGTCATTCAAGGAAAAGAAAAACGTATGAAGACTACAGGTCATGTGATATTTAAAAATTTTGAGGCTGCAACAGCCATTGTAAATTCCAAGGTTTCTTGATACGATTTGATTTCATGGTTAGATGTATGATCTCTTAAATTAGTATCATGTTTGATTTCATTCTTAAATTAGATTATCTTGTTTGTTGAATAAACTATATTTCATTATTAAATTAGTTTGTTTTATTCATTCAATAAAATGAGATTTCATTTACTAAGATAACTAGCTACAGAATCGCAAGATTCTGTAGCTAGTTATGTTAATTCGAATTGTGTAAATTAATGATTGAAAATATATCTGAAATATTTCTATTTTCCTTTTCTTTCAGGATATTGAGGGATCCATGATTTCAAAATTGATCTGAGGCACTCTTGACACATTCCAGTCATATCTATGACGTATTTTGATGAATAGAAATGAACTTTTGTTATCTTAAGAGCAGTTAGTATAATCTGGGTGGTTGTATCCCCCTTTTTTATTTTTTGTAATTAATATTTGATCTCAGAAAAAGAATCAGTTATCTTTTCTGAGGCCTTTATAAACCTATTATTTTTGTAATCCAAGCATCCTGGCCAGGGGCTAGTTCTGACAGTTTACACTCGAGTTTGGACTTAACAAATATTTACTCTATGCTTTAGCCATCTGTGAATTTTGTTATCATCTATATTTCTTTATCTTGATAATTGGATGACTGCTGATAGCTTTCGTCTTCGCAGTTTATTTTGTTGTCAAGATAGTTTTTCCTTCATAGTTCACGATTTTATGCTTCAGTTTTATAAAAAAGTAATTGATCACCCAATTCATATTATGAGGTTTACCTCAAACATGTTTGTTACACATCAAAATTAATCACTTCGATAGTTTCGCAAGTGTCTTCATTACAAGTGTCGCAAGTGTCTCATTTTGCTCACAGGTGTCGCAAGTGTCAGGAAAAGCATACTGCCATAATGCCTATGTCGTGCTTATAACGACATCGGAAAGACACTTGACACACATCAAACACTTGATTTGGAAGAAGGGGAATGGTTAACTGGGTTCATGAACCTCTTGCTATCTGAAAGAACCATTAAACTTGAATTTTTAGAGGAGAGCGCTCCCATATACCACTGTTAGGAGTGCTGGCGCCCCCCTATAGACTGTTAGGGAGCATTATAACACACTGGAAACCCTTTTGAAGGAGCGTTGATACTGTTAGGAGTGTTGGCACCCTCCTATAGATTTTTAGGGATCGTTATAACACTTTAATAGCCCTTTTGAAGGAGCGTTTCTACTGTTAGGAGCGTTGGCACCCCCTATACCTTACTAGGGAGCGTTATAATGCTCTAACTACCCTTTTGAAGGAGCGCTACCTATTCTGGGCAGCAGTTGGTTTGTTGAGAAGAATGAGGGAAATATCCCTTCAATCCCTTAAGGTAGTTGGATTTGAATCCTTGGTTAATCCATGATCTCAGGGAAGATCCCTAACTGAAGGAGGAAAATCCTCAACTTACCCCAAAGATATCTCAAGTGGTTCGGCCTCTCTAAACCTATTTAAGCAATCCCTCTCATGGTGAAAAGGAGGGAAGGATTGGAAGCATGAAACCTATGATCTCATAGGAAACACGCAATGAAGTGGAGAATAATCAGTGAAGTTGTCGTCATTCTAATCGTGGGTCTTTTGAGAAAGTGTTAGACAAGAAGGACTTGACGAAACTATTGCATTCCATCTATGGTTGTAAGTAACATTTTGTCCTCATTAATGTAACATGCTTGGCCTGTTTCTTTCTAATTTGTGTTCAATATCACATGAATTTGTCTCTAAGTAGATAGATATCTTTCAAGCTAATCTCGATAGAGTAGGAAGTTGGTCGTATCTGTGTTTTTTTACAGGACTTATTGAGGGGTTCAGGATTGGAGCTCAAATCGGACTGTGCAGGGACAAACACCGGTAGAAGGTACATCTTTCCTCTTTCCTCCTCATGTATTAGTTTATGTAGATATAACAGGAAGTCAGTGTCCATGATAAGCATCTTATGTCTTAAGAGTTAAGAGTCTAGCTCTCAAGAGGAGATCTACCTGTTCGCAGGGAGATTTTCCTTCAACAGAAATTGGCGAATCCACTGGGGAACGAATCAAAACTTTTTCTTTTTGGTTTTCCTCATAGACCTTGTCTTATCCTTTGTTCTTTTAGACCTTGTTCACCCCATATGTTTGATTGCACTTGCTGATTGAATCCTTAGTCCATCACAAACATCCTGATGGACGAAAAAATTGACTGAGTTTTTGATTTTTTTGACCTTTTTTCAGAGTTTTTGAAGCCTAACGCCCCTATGCCCATGTTATCCCAACGCCAACACTCCCTAAAGGTCTCAGACAGATCTTTATAACGCTTTGGTGGCCCTTACACCAGAGCGCCAACCTCCCCTTTGCAAAAATACTTTCCAGAATTGTGTTTTCTGCAACTTAGTCTCTGTTTTTTCCCTTGCTCAGCTTCTCGATGCTTCAATATATCTTCCTAATGACCTTTGACCCTCTGTTTTCTGAGAAGTAAGCACTTTTCTATTCATATTTTTTGACTTTCTTCCTTATTTTGAGTTTTTTCTCCTATTGAGAACTTGGAATCAATCCACTGCTTTCTTCTCTCTCGTCTGACTGAGCAGAAACTCTAGTGAAGGACATCAAAAGTCTGTGACTCTTCTCAGTTGGTTCTTTGAGGTCATCTTGTCCAATCTCTTTCTCCTTCCTTTTGCGTTTTTTGGTTTTCTTTCTCTTGTTTGATCGCAAAAAGGGTGTGTTTTTTGTGCGAAATCTGCTTATGCTTGTTCGAATCTCTTTGATCTGAAAGGGTAGTTGGCAGGAGAAGTTTTGCATTGAATTAATCATCATTCACATACAAACGAAAATGGTACATCTTAGTGATTGGTTTGCATATTAGAAGGCTTTTTCTGAAATGTTTTACCATTACATCAGATTGGATTGAGAACAAAATTGATTGAGGGCATTCCTTATTAAGTGTTTGATAGTGAAAATGACTCTTTCTCTCTCCCTTAAATAGGCATTCATTGAAAAGAAACGATTGCTTATCATCTTTTATGCATTTTTTGGGAATTGAGTCATCATTCCATCAGTTTCACTTTCATACACCCTCTGAGTAAACAACAACCACTAAAATCAACGCTTAACTAAAATTTATCAGACTTTTTTACATCTTTGTTAGCAAACCTACATTAGTTGAAGGTGTAGGGATTTGGAATAGGTTGAAAAGATAACTTTCCAAAGATATCAAACAAACTTATTGTCTTGCGGTAGGGAGAGTGAAATCCAATTGTCGTATAGGCTTACTGGGATCCTCCTCTCACAAAGGGGTTACGCATGAGGTCTCATTCAGGTGAGTTATGGAGATTATCCCTCCGTGGCCCAACCGTTTGTAGTGGTTGGATCGTATATTGGGGGTCACTTGAAGGTATACCCACAATGTTGAGTGGAAGCCTTTCAAGTTGATTTCAGACTTGTTATCTTGCCCATTCGTTTCGACTGGACTGTCGACTGTATCCACCCAGGGGCTTACTGCGAGTTGGTTACCTTAGTAGCCACAATCTTTAGGGTCTACACAAGGTGACGGTGAAGGGAAGTCTCACCGCACCTGGAACATACGTTGGTCAAACTCACTCGAGCTCCTTGGAGGGTAAATCCACAATTACTACGTGGAAGATTGCACCAAGGTGAAAGTCCATTAAGCAGGTCGCCAACGTAACCGATCCACCCGCTCTATCCCCGCCCCTTCCTATTTTGATCTCGCGACGTTGGATTTCATCACCAACTAGTGGTTTCATCGTAGGAAGGTTTGTTTGACTGATTGCTTCTCATATTCATAGCATGTGTTGTTTGTTTTACTTAGTGGACTTTAGGTTGAGTCAGTGTTAATGGCATCGAATCCCGAGAGTACCAATGGAGGAACCCCTTCTCCTAGGGAACCTTATACATTTCCTTCGTTTGGAAACTTTGGTCCTTCGTATATTGCCACACTGAGTCTTACAGGATTCACCATCGGATTACCAGTTTGGTTGTTCCCCACTCCGGTGATCTCGAATCCTCCCAATGTTTCAACTGCACCTAATACTTTAGATGTCATTACACCACCCACACGTCAACCTCATGTTGACTTTTCGCCTTCTTCGTCCATCAGGTATCTTTCCATTTCTCCTTCTTCGCCTAGTGAAAGCTCTAAAGAAAGTAGCTAGGTTGATCAGAAGAAGAAGAAACGGAAAGAGAGGAAGAAGAAAAGCCCGAAAAAGACTAAAGTCCCAATGACATCAGATGTTGGCCCTAAGCAACCAGTTACCATTAATAGTACTGGGAGTGTTGATGAGGTTAACAAGATTAAAATAAAGAATCTGAAACCCAAATTCCCTTGCAGTCTTTGTAAGGGTGACCACTTTCTAAGGGATTGCCCCGGTCTTATCCATGTCTTAGAAATGTGGTCCTCCATGTCATCGGCCTCTGTCGGTCATGACGATGATACCCCGTCAACTAGTGATGTTAAGGTTGGTAAGAAGAAGAAAATTGTCAAGTTCCCTTGCATGTTATGTAAAGGTGATCGTTACTCTCACCTTTGTCCTCGTATGGACGAGGTTTCTTCTCTTTTGGAAAAACTTCAACTTCCAAAAGGTTATCGTAAGATTTTCCTCGACCCATCGTTAGTTGATGGACTGGTCAATCCGATTCCATCCTCGGTCAGTCCAGTTGATCAGGTGGTCCATCTAGTTTCCTCCTCGATTGAACCACAAACCCAAGT
This sequence comes from Picea mariana, assembly GCA_032191745.1. Taxonomy (NCBI): domain Eukaryota; kingdom Viridiplantae; phylum Streptophyta; class Pinopsida; order Pinales; family Pinaceae; genus Picea; species Picea mariana. The sequence continues at coordinate 5,534 of JASDQU010186462.1, read as the reverse complement.
GGTTGATCCAGTTCTATCATCGATCAACCCCACTCTTCATCAAAAGAGTGTAACCCAAGTGGTCGATCCATTTTCATCCTCGGTCGATCCCACTCTCCTGTTAGAGGGTGACACCAAAGTGGTCGATCCAGTTTCGCCATCGGTCGATCTCATTCATCCATTGAGGAAT
>JASDQU010186461.1:17515-29483 GCA_032191745.1 Picea mariana | reverse complement strand
GGTTGGGGACGTTAAAAATTGGTATCAGAGCAAAGAAGCAAGGATACAATTGATGGGTAGTGTTGCCCACCCTGTGGTAGGTCCGGGGACGTTACACCTATAACCTGGTACCCTTGTTCCAAATTTCCTTCCTTTTCATTATATGACAATAAGGTGTGTTCCTATCCTTATTGGGTCATCTAAGGAAGGGAAATATTGTTGAGTGATGCTTGAAGGAACTTTTGGAGGAACCTGGGTGGATGTCTTCGAGGTAGTGCTAGCGGTTGGAGTTAGTTTGTAACCACTTATTTTACCGTCGCTAATAAATAGTTCTCTTTTCCCCATACTTGTGTAGTATTGATTCCATTTGTTTATGTATGTCTAATTGCTCTTCATGTTTGAATCTATCTATCAATTAATTATATGATTTTGTGCTATAACTACCTTGTTGCAACACATTCTTGATCTTCTTTTGCAGGTTAACTCAAGTGGGAGTCAAGAGCAGTATCGAGGTCGAGAGCGAGGAACAACACCAAACATAAGTATACAAGGTGTGACAATTTATTCTCTCTCTGATAAAGTAGTTATTTCATTACAAGCCTTGTGTGTGGGTTAGGGTTCTTTCTTTCACTTATTCAATATCTGTTGTGACATGACCCAAAGTCACGGGGGGAAAATCCCATAACAACTGTGCAATACTAAAAGAGTTTGAGGATGTCTTTAAAGATATACCGGGGTTGCCACCAAAAAGAGATATTGATTTCTCTATAAATATGATGCCGGGAGAAACACCCATATCCAAGAATCCTTATAGGATGAGTACGACAGAGCTGAAGGAGTTGCAGATGTAAATTGAAGAGCTTCTAAAGAAGGGGTATATATTCCCAAGTGTGTCACCTTGGGGTGCCCCAATATTGTTCGTGAAAAAGAAGGATGGTACACTGAGACTTTGTATCAACTTCGGGAATTTGAACACGGTAACAGTAAAGAACAAGTATCCGTTGCCAAGGATATATGACCTCTTTGATCAACTGAGGGGTGCACATATATTTTCAAAGATTGATCTTAGATCTAGATATCACCAAGTGAGAATTAAGGAAGAGGACATCAACAAGACTACCTTCAGAATGAGGTATAGACATTACGAGTTCACAGTGGCTCCATTCGTATTTTCGAATGCACCAACAGTCTTCATGTGTTTGATGAATGGAGTTTTCATAAGTTAGTTAGATAAGTTTTTCTTTGTATTTCTGGATGACATAATTATTTACTGAAAGTTTGAAGAAGAGCACAAGCAACACTTGAGGATGGTGCTAAATTTTTTGAGGGAGCATCAACTATATGCAAAATTTAACAAGTGATGATTCTACCAATGACAAATTCATTATTTGGTTCATATCATTTCCAAGGAAGGAATAGCCATGGATCCAGAAAAGATAAAATTCATTGAGGAATGCCCGACACCAATAAATGTCACAGAGGTTTATTGAAGGATTCTCAAAGATTATGCATCTAATTACATCCTTGCAAAATAAAGTTGTGTGATTTGAATGGACTCTAGATTGTGCAAGGAGTTTTCAACACTTGAAGAGTTTGTTGACATGTGCGCCAATTTTGAGAATCAATGATTCAAATGAAAAATTTGTTGTGTGCACGGATGCATGCAAGGAATGGCTTGGTGGATTCGTTAGTCAGAATAGGAATGTGGTGTGCTACGAAGCAAGAAAGTTGAAAGAGCATGACAGGCTCTATGCTACTCATGACTTAGAATTGGGAGCCATAGTGCATGCCTTGAAGATGTGGCAACACTATCTCATGGGTGGACGATTTGAGATAAGAAAAAAACATAGTGGTATGAAGTATTTGTTTGGACAACCAATTTTAAATGCTAGACAAAGCAGGCAGTTAAAATTCCTTAGTGAGTATCACTTTGAAAAAAAGAATATCATAGGAAAATAGAACAAGGTGGCTAATGCACTCAGCGGGAGGGTGCATGAGATGCATGCTACATCCATTAGCATGTACAAATCACATTTTTGTGACAAAATTTTAGAAGTTTCTAAATCAGATTAGCGCTATGAGGACATAAAGATGAATTTACAACACGACATGTTGCAACAAAAATTTGAAGGTTATGATATAAAAGAGGATGAAATCCTCATGTATTGGCGCATAGTTTATGTGCCAAAATATCAAGAGTTGAAAAGTATGTTATTTTCAGAGATGAATAAGGTTCCTTATTCATGACACCTAGGCTACCAAAAGAAAATTGTCACAGTAAAAAAACAATACTTTTGGCCAAACATGAAAAAGGAAGTTACTGATTTTATTTCTAGATGCCTTGAGTGTCAAAAGGTCAAGGATGAGCACATACATCCATATGGTTTTATACAACCTTTTCCCATTCCTGAGTGGAAGTGGGAAGTTGTGACCATGGATTTCATTACTAATCTACCTAGGACTGCTAATAAACATGATTCTATTATGTTAGTGGTGTACAAGCTTACTAAAGCTTCCCATTTTATTCTAGTGAATTCAACGCACAAGGCAACCAACATTGCTGAAATATACATGCGAGAAATTGCTAAGATGCATGGTATACCTAAGAAAATTGTGTTTGATAGAGATTCCAAGTTCACCTCAAAATTTTGGAAATGGATATTTAAAGTATTTGTAACAAATCTGAACTTTAGCATAACATATCACTCTGGGAAAGATGGACAAATAGAGAGGGTAAATCGAGTGATTGGAGATATGCTCAGGATGTATGTGATGGATAAAAAATAAAAATGGGAAGACTACCTTCACTTGGTAGAAATTGCTTACAATAATGGGTATCAAGCATATTTAAAAATGATCCCATTTGAGGCACTTTATGGTAGAAAGTTCAACTCGCCAGTGAGTTGGGACAACCCAACAGACCACGTAGTGGTTGGGCCAGATCTGCTCAGAGAAATGGAGGAGAAGATGGTAAATATAAGGCATAATTTAAAGGCTTCCTAATACAAGAATAAAATATGCACAGATAAAGGCATAACCCTTAGAGAGTTTAAAGTGGGTGACCACGTGTTCTTGAAATTAAAATACAGACGTAGTTCCCTAAAGTTGGGAAATTGTTCTAAGTTGGTAGCACACTAATGTGGGCCATTTGAAATCCTAGAGAGGATTGGTGTTGTTGCATATATGCTTGCATTGATTGCATCCTTGTGTATTCATAATTTTTTTCATGTATCATTTCTTAATAAGTATGTACCTGATGCTAATCATATTATTGATTGGAATGTGATTTTGGTGGAGCCAGAAGGCGATTTATGAGTGCGAACGGTTTGCATATTAGATCGAAAAATAAAATAGCTCCTTAATCGAGCCATGGAGTTGTTAAAGGTCCAATGGTTATCTAGGTGGATATCGGTGGCCCCTCACCTCTTCTAGCTGGCTCACATACAAATTTCATCTTGGCAGTGATGGTTCTCATCTTGGCAGTTTGTTTCAAGATTTTCAAGTCCCAAACTTTCGGGGCCATTTTGAGGCCCTAAATGATGTTTTTTTGGACTTTTGTGGGGCCAAGGGTATCGAATGCCCCAAACAAAGACCGTATGCAAAAGTTACGACCTTGAGAAGTTGGTGTACCAACTTACCCCAATGGGGCCCACATGACTTTTGCCACTTCATCTCCTAGGGTTAGGGTTTTGGATGTATAGGGTTTTGGAATTCATGTTTTATGTAAAAAAAATGCTTTTGGAGCCTCATTATACTGATCTTCTTGTGAATGAGCATAGTTGTCACATATCTTCTCAGAGATAAGCTTCCACCATTCTAGAAAACTTGTTTTCAATCTGCATTTTACAGTTTTCAACATATTTATTATTTAATAGAAGTCAAGTTTTACTGTGTCTTTGTTATTGTTCACTATGTCTCTATGTTGATATTATAAATCTATGGTTTCATTTCGTTCCGCTCATAAATCCGGATTAGTGGTATCATAATGGTCCGCTCCTTGTCGTTTTTTTTAATGCATGTACCCGATGCGGTTAGGGTATAGAGAGTTGGGTCTCGAGCTTGTTTTTCTTGAGGAAAACTGCTCTCCCACTCCCAATAAATCGTCCATGGTGGGAGTAAATAAAGACAACGAGACATGATATCCTTTCAAAATGTTGCTCAAGGAATCCCTTGCATGATAGAGGAACGAGATGATGGACATATTTGCACAAATCCTTTGATGACTGCGTACAAGCGACACATCCACCTCAAGTGGAGGCGCCACCCCCTTCAAGGTACAAATCAATTTTGATTCCTATATTTTAAGGTCAAATATATGAGGATTCCATAGATAAATGGTTAAACCTTATAGAAGGGTATTTTTCTGTCCACAACTTTTCAGATAGAGAAAAGATTACATTTGCGCTCCTCAAGGCCATCTCCCATGTCAAATATTGGTGGGAGACTTTCTGTGAGAAAAAATGAAATAGAGGGATCCAAATTATTTGAAGTTGCACCCACTTGGGTGTCTTTTAGGGATGTTATTAATGAACAATACTACCCTTTTGGAAGTTATGATGACTTGTATACAAGATGGACCACACTGCAACAAGAAAGAGACCAAACAGTTCCATAGTTGACCAATGTCTTCCATACCTTGCACACCAAGCTGGTTATCAAAGATTCTGAATAAAATCTGGTGCTCAAGTATCGTGATGGTCTACATATATACATCCAAACATAAATGAATTTTTTGTACATCTCATCCTTGGGAGCGGCCTATCAATATTTCGTCAAAATCGAACAGAAGCTTAAACAAAAGACATGACAGTTTGGGTCTGGGAACCCCTCACAACAGAAGTAGGGAAAGGGAAGCCCCAACCTATAGAAAAAAGGACAAATAATATATGGGAAACCTAAGGACAACCATTCCAAGTTGTAAGCAAATAAGGACAATGGGAAGATGAAGAAAGATACCGAGAAGTGGTGTTACTTCCATAAGAGCCCCTGGCATAACACTGTTGATTACTGCTCAAAGCAGTCATCGATGGTTGAGGTAAAAGCCTCTGAATCAGATGTAGGTTCTGAATTTGAGTTAGAACCAGAAAAGAGGAGACAAATAATTGACATGGAACCCAGTGCCACCATTGCTACCACCAAGATCCATCTCGGTGAACCTAATGAGCCAGAGGAAGGAGAGCGCCTCTTTGATTCATAGATGTGGGTGAAAGTCACTCTGTTGCACTTCATCGCTAATAGAGGTAGCCAAAATAACCTAATATCATCAGGTTTATTCAAGTGGATAGCCCTGCCGACAACACCACACCCACAACCCTACACCATCATATGGCTCCATCAAGGAAGCGATCTTGCACCGACCAATAGTGCCGCCTGTCATACAACATCAAGCCATTTAAAGATGAGGTATTGTGTGATGTTTATCCCCTTGAATTTTGTGATGCTCTTTTGGGATAACCTTATTTATGGAAATGTCATGATGTATATGATTCTAGGCCTCACATTGTTATTATTACTTTGAACAAGAAATTGTATAGGATACTCGAGGTATTCCCACCTAGTGCTATTTCCTTGATCTCTTTCAAGCAATGAAGAAAGGTCATTTCTCGGACCAATAAGTTTGTATTCTTTGTGATTCACTCTCAAAATGAGAGAAAGGTTGCAACCAATTCCATGACCTCCATGTCTAACCTTTCCACATAGTGGAAGCAAGTGGATAAGGTCATGGAAGAATACAAAGAAATCTTCTCATCACCTACTGGGGTGCCTCTGCACTGTCAGGTCAATCATCCCATCAATATGACCCCTGATGCACTGCTACCTAATGGGCCAGTCTATCATTGCTATCTGCTAGAAAATGCAGAGATCAAGCTTCAGATCCAAGAACTTATCCACAAGCGGCACATCCAACCCACCTCATGACATTGTGGAAGACCAATCATGCTGGTGTAAAAGAAAGACAAGACTTGGCGACTCTGCATTGATTACCGGGCCCTAAAAAAATCACGGTCAGGAATTGGTACCCGATTCCCTGAATCGACGATCTCCTTGATCAGCTCAAGGGGGGCAAATAGTTCAGTAATATTTACTTAAATTATTTCTACCATAATATCCCAAAAGAGAATACAGATGTATGGAAAGATGCCTTCAAGTCAAAATAAGGTCTTTTTGAATGGATGGTCATGCACTTTGGTTTGACAAATGCCCCAACAACTTTCATGAGGATGATGGATGATGTCTTGCGACCTTTCACTAATTATTTTGTGGTGGTGTATCTGAATGACATCCTCATATAAAACAATACTAGGGTAGAAAACTTGTAGCATATTCAACAGGTTCTGCACACTTTACGACAACACAATCTATATGTCAACTTGGAAAAAGGATCCTTCAGCATGGACATGGTCTAATACCTAGGATACATTGTTGATGTGCATGGTGTGCATGTTGATCCAACCAAAATCCAAGTCATCCATGATTGGCCAACCCCAACCACTCTCACTCAACTTCATAGCTTCTTAGGCCTTGCTGATTTATATCATAGGTTCGTGTTGGGATTCTCCCATATTGCATGGGCCCTCAACCAAATAACCATGGGTGGTGGTAAGGGAAAATTTTTGTGGGGCTTGTCCCAACAAAAGTGTTCGATGATGTGAAGCAACACTTGTGCTCATCCCCAATGCTTTCATTACTTGACCTGCAACAACCCTTTGAGATCGAGACATATGATTCAGACTATTCTATGGGCACATTCCTCACTCTGCACGACCACCCCGTGGCCTATGATAGTTAGACACTATCATATGTTTTCCATAAGTACCCTAATTATGAAAAATAAATGTACTTCATTGTGAAATCCTGCTGCCAGTGGAGGCATTACATCCTTGAGAAAGTGACAATCATCCAAACTGATCATAAGCTATTGGAGTTCATGCAGACATAAGGAAAATTGTAGAATGACTGCCATCAGAAGTGGTCCACATATTTGTAGTAGTTCCACCTCAACATCAAGTATAAAATAGGAAGTACCAACCGAGTCACTGATTTCCTCAGCCGAAATCCAGTCATGGAACTCACCACAGTGTTAGAATCTTGTAGCCACGAGACCTCCGGATGGCCCCACCTCTATGAGATAGATCCTGACTTCGCCAACATCTACCAAATATTGGGTGCAAACACAACTGTCACTAATTTCCATTTTCAAGACAAACTGCTATGCCATCTGGGCCATCTCTGCGTTCCATCAAGAGAGCAAGTGAAGTTTATTTGGGAATCCCACTACAGTCAGGTGGAAAGACACTTTGACATGGAAATGACAGTTGCAATGTTTCAATGACATTTCTATTGGCTGAAACTTCGATAGGATGTCAACAAGTATATCCGGTCCTACACCACTTACACTATTGCTAAGCTGGACACTAAGAAACAAGGCCTGCACACTCCTCTTACTACACCTGACAAGCCCTAGGAATCCATCTCAATGGAATACATGTTGGACCTCCCATCCACCAAGCAAGGAAATGACTTTGTTTTTGTGGTTGTTGATCACTTTTCCAAGATGGCGATTCTGGTCGCCTGCAAGAAGAGCATCAAAACAGAGGCCACTACCAAGATATTCTTTGAACGAGTGTGGTTACAGTTTGGGATCCCACAAACCATTATCTCATATCGGGACATCCAATTCCTCAATACATTCTGGTCAAGCCTCTAGTCACTTCTGGACACCAAGCTCACCAAGTTCACTGCCTTCCACTCCTAGGCAGATGGCCAAACCGACGTCATCAACCAGATGATCATGCACATCCTGCACATGTACAATTCCAAGCACCCCTGCACCTGGGATGAGATTCTTCCCTATGTTCAACACAACTACAACATAGCCATACATAGCTCAACTGACCACAACCCCTTTCAAGTGGGGTTGGGATTTCAACCATTGGGTCCCATGGATGTTGCACTACCCCATAATGTTGTACTTCTCAGGACTGAATAATACCATGGATGCATGGCTGACCCTATGATGGAGGGTATGAACATTTTGTTCAAGATAATAGCTTGAGGAAGTATGTCATTCCTCTAAAAGAGCTGAGATGAAATGATAAAAGAGAAATGAGCAAGAGTGATCTTATTTTTTTGGTTGTTATCTTGTAAAGAGGGCAACATAATTATGATTTTATTGGTGAGAGTAGACATGTAAGATCTCATCAAAACTGAATGATGCTAAATAAATGTGAATTAATGAGGTAAAAAGGTGAAAATGATGCACATGCATATATGTATATATATGTATACATGCTTAAAATTATAATATAACTGCCTGATCAAGTAGGATGTGAGGCAAGGAGTGTGCTTTCCTATATTGAATAATGATATATAGGCATGGCTGACTCTATTTTAAGAAATCTGTTTATCTTGTTTGAATACCAACCTGAGGAGGATGCGTTCCATTTCCTTGGGAAAAGCCAGTGTAAATTGTTGAAAGGATAAATAATCAAGAACATTCTATTGTCATAATATAAGGCAACATGATTATGCCTTTGAAACATCACGAGTTAAATGATTTTAAACTAAAGTTAAATGTGAAATTTAAATTATGCCTATGGTAGACACACAATATGTCGAGGCAAGTGGTTAAGTGCATGTAAGAACAATGTGAATATAAGCTTATGAAATGAAGGTATTGGTTTGAATTCATAATAAGAATGCATGTGTATATCATTTGTGGAATATTGGGTAAACCTATGAAAGGATGAGGCTAGAGCTGACTCATGATTGAAGTCATTTCGAATAGTGATAGATATACAATGAGATATTTGCATGATAAATAAGTTCCATGTGGAGGAACTATGTAAAGAATCTATCAGAAGCATAGAGCTAAAACCTCGATGATTGTTGAAAACTTCACAATGGACTACAAGGTCTATTCATATAAGAATCTTGGATTACATTCTAAAATGGAATGCATTAATGAAAGGATAACAAATGAATGAGTAACCATTTTGATGTTTGAATGGAAATGTGAAGAATGCACAAGTTCACAATTCATAGTGAAAAACAAATCTTGTTGCTGTAGCATGCTGAGGGACTCAAGGAGGATCTGATTAATATTTCTCAAGGAATAGAGAAGGAAGATCCCAGAAGGGATAAATTGTAAAGGAAAAAAAAAAGAGAAAAATAATTAATACTTTTCTCACTATGAAACTCTGAATAATAAGACAAAGTTGTATGCTTTAAAAGGACAACTCTAAGATTAAGTACAACTGGTAATTGAAAGATAAAATAATGAATGTGTTTAAATGGCCTTGGTTGATCTGTGATATGTAAAGACAATGAGACCTTGGAAATAACTTAGATGGACTGAAAGTTCTAGGCTATGTAGAAGGATTTAGAAAAGGGAAGAGTCCCTTAACTCCTTTCCAAATTATTATTATGTTTCTCCGGGATGAGAGACTGATATGTTGTTGTATGTGAATACTTTTGGCATGAGAAATGTTGATGGTTGTTTGATTGTATAAACAATTGAAAATTTTGATTTTGTTTAAACTCATGAAAACATTGAGGGAAATTAGATGGCATGCATGTATATGTGCTAGAACATATCTGAAAATATTTTGTTAAATTAAACGATGTGGTACATGCATTTTATTTTACATGACAACTAATGTAAAATGTGAATGTGGTGTTGTATGTCACATGTAGGATATGATTGGAGCTGCTCGGAAAGGACAACTGCCAATGGTGAACATACTCAAACAGAAGGGAAATAAAAGAAGGTGGTTGGTAGAAAATAATTTTGAAGGGACTTAGGAGTCCCCATGAATCACCACTAATGATGAGGTGTTGGAATCCAGAACATGTATAGAAGTGTTCATGACTATGTGGCATAAGGTTTGAAAGGGATTGGGTAAGAATCCCTTCTAAAATATTTTAATGATATATAATTGAACTTGAGTGGCTATTTGATACCCAATCATGGTATAATTTAGAAAAGGAAATGAAGGACATATAAAGGAAACTCTGGCAGTCAAGGATGATTAAAATCCTTGCAAGACAATTCATGAACAAAGTGTCATGAATATATTGCCCTGGCCGGGAATGATTGGGAACAAAAGTACTCTTAAGTATTACATTGATTGAATGCATTGAGAAATGCATGTTTGCATGAGATGTAAAATAATGGACTACCTAGTATGGAAGGAGGACCTTCCAATATTTTACAGATTTATAAAAATGGAAGAAAAATGAATTGAGAGGCCATGAATGTTGGAACCCTGGTTACTAGTGAAGAAATAATTCTTGAATGCATATTTGAGGCTATGATCAACTCAAAGCAGGAAGAACAACCCTGTTGTAATAATGAATGTGGATAGGTAGTTCATGTGCTTAGAGGTTAGATGAGTTCAAACACACCATGGAAAGAGTGCCTAACTTGAAAAGTAACAATCTAAAATCAATGCAAAGTTGCATTGTGAGTGACTGTGACCATAAACATTAACACACTATTTAAAGTTCACTTGATGAAATGATTTCCGATAGAAGAGATTGGTATGCTGAAATAATGCATGAGTAAGGAATGATAAATTATTTTATTTTATATCATTGAATAGATTAAGGGGATACAACTATTAGGCTGCACAAATTAAGAATTGTTTGTGATGCAATTGTAAATCTGCAATGGGAATATATATGCATGAAAAGATAAAAATTTGTTTGGCTATGTAAAGATTGAATTGTAGGAATGATGGTCTTGAAAATGGAAGTACTATAATCCCATGAGGAAGACCAATGCCCGTTGGTTGTAAAGAGACAAACTGTTATGAGAAGGAAATCTTGTGCTTGTGAACTCTAGTTCCAATATGGGACATATTTGAAAATGAAATGAAATTGTGAATTTGAAAATCTATGGGTAACATATTTGGGAAGAATTTTTTGAATGAAAATTAAGAAAAATATCTCACCAATTTCTATATCTATGTGAAACAAAGGTGAGATGAAGAGATCTGCCTAGGAAGGACAGATAGTGGCTATCAAATAAGAAAGCATGGAAGAGGGATATTGTTGAACTTTGTGATAACTCATGATTTCCATAAAGAATGTTGTGTTGTGGTAACACGGGTCGAAGGGATGCTTTCAGTAGACCAAGCCAAAGGAACACCTAGACAAGAACAAGCTTGGGGGATGCTTCAGCTGTAAGATTCAAAAAATTCTCGCAAACTCTTCTTATGCAAGAAATCCTAGGTAGGAAAGACCGATCACCAGAGGGACTGTATATTAGAGAAGGGGATGCCTGAGCTTGAGACTGAAAGGTGAGTGATTGCAAGGAAGGGGTGATTTCGATAGCTCACGTGAAAGACCTGGTGGAGTCTTTAAAATTTTGTCATATGTTGATGAGGATCATGCACACAATGAGTATGTCCAGGAAACCATGAACGAGGTTAATGAAACATCCATCTAGATGCATATCCATGAATTGTACATATAAGTATTGTGCTGATTTGTGAATATTTCCACTTGAGTTTGAACATCAATAAAATGATTTGCATGAAATGGTAATTAATATGCTTATTGTTGAAAATTGATCTACGCATGTTCTGAAATGCCAATGTCCGAGTAAGAACCAAATGAATAAGAGGGCATAACAAGTGTTACTAAGAAAGAACACCGAGGACGGTGTTCCTTTGAAGGGGGAGGGGATTGTAACACCCCCCTTTCTAAACCTATGATTATGTGTAATTAATCATGAATTACGGTTTCCATGTAATGGAATAATAACATTGTAAATGCATTTTTGTTGATTTAAAGTGCCAGCCAACTGAATGTGGGGTGAATCCTTGAAGTAATAGCCATGGTACTGCTAGAGAAAAAAGTGAGGAAACTTAGAGAGGGGTTCATTATGCTAAAGATGAACCAAACATATTTGTCGATAATATTTGATATTCATATTATTTTCCTCATCCTCGATTTCAAGGAAAATAATTTAACAAGGAAGGAT